>JARWKJ010000003.1:61953011-61985511 GCA_029959095.1 Rhinichthys osculus | reverse complement strand
CATTAAGTGTTGCACTGAGTGTGAAGAGCTCATTGTTAGGTGTGATGTGCACAGATGCCTTTAAACCACCTATAGTATTAATAGATGCAGCAAAACTTGTATTGAATTCAATGTTTGTGATGCATTTCCAAGAAACAAGGTGCTTTTTTTCACACCTGCCTCCAATAAATATCAGTCCAGTGATCATCTCAGACACGACTGACTCTTCCTGAACTCAAGCTCACACTCATCGAGACTTCATTTACACAAGCTCAAGAACGACACAAAGGTAAACCTGCATCATAATCAAATGACTGAAACATTTAAAGCAATATGATTTCAAAAAATAAATGTGTAGATATACTGAGAATTGGTGTTTAGCTGTTTTGTTCATGGATGAAGGCTTGTTCAGTGTAACACATGTAAAGCAGATGTAATAATTTTATGAAAATGAAGATACTCAGTATTGTGTGTCTGTGGTTAGTTGTTCAACCTGACTAGTTACAGTTTTACAAGTGTACATCATGTTGCAATAACTCCTCCAACACAACTTACTTCTGGTCTACGGCTAGTGTTCACTCTCTTACTGAACGTCCTCCTATCCTGCTCTTTTCTCTAGTTTTCAGGATGAGACCAGCTCTTCTCTCGCTCCTCTTCATCCTGGCTCTCAGTGATGGAGCGGATCGCCAGATCAATGACCGATACGCCGAGTTCAAGCGGAAACACATTCTCCCGGCTGGGTTTGAAACTGATAATGAAACTGCTTGGCTGAAATACCTAGTGGACAATACTCTCTGCGAAAGAACTCCAGTGCAATCCTTCATCAATGACAGCGTAGAAAACGTAACACGAATCTGCAATGGCGCTGGAAAGATTATAAAGAACAACTATTACAAAAGTACACATCTCTTCCAAGTGTACAAGATTGAAAGCAAAAACAGTACCACGTTAGATTGGGAGTGTACCATTGAGAAATGTCGTAAAGCCAGATATAATGTAATTGTTGAATGTGATAATAATCTACCTGTGCACTATCACGATCAACACATTGAAAAGGGCAAATCAACATCCCTTTGCTATTAAACCGCATAATGCTGGGAGAGATGGCATGAAATCTTGATTTTAAACTATTAATCAAAACGCCACATGCATGTCTAAAGTGGATATAATCCCAGAAGCATCTCGATAAAGCTTTCTCTGCAGAGCACAGTTCGGTTTTATAAAATAAACTGATCAAATGTATAGCTATGATGAATGAAATGTAAGTCACTTATAATAAAAGCATCTGCAAAATTCATTAATGCATCTGTTCTTTTGTGAAATCATTTTAAATATATGTGAGGTATGATATGCAAAGTATTGTTGACTCTTAAGAGTCACACTTAAAAATGTCTGAGCGTAATTTGATTAGTTCAAGAGTCTCAAATGCTTCACTAATGCCACTTTTCTTCATCATGTCTGAAGTGTGTGTGTGTGAATCCGCTGGTGTTTGGGGGATTTTTAGAGGATGTATGAAGTCATTCACACAAGTGACTGTTTATAGAGACACGTCACTTTATTTCATTCTCATTTTTATTGTGGTACAGTGTGAATTTCCCAGGCAGAATCTCCAAGATGATCATTTGCATCAAGATATTAGGCTTGACATATAGCTTTAAATTAGCACAAGTTCGATTAGTTATAAAACATTAAACTTCACCAGGTTTGAGTGATCGCACACTGAAGTCTACATTGCAGGAAACGCTGACGTCAAACACACTAACGTTCGCATGGGAAGAAACCTTGTTAAAACAGTTTCACACATTTGTATTCTTTCGCAGCACAAAATAGTGAAGAACTGAGACTCGTTGAGACTATATTAACATCTAAACAGGTAAACTGACACCATTGTGTAAATTTTTTTTAAAGTGTTTCAATATACTCAGATCTGTTTTATGATATTTGCTGTAAATGTGTATGGTTTGTAAATATTGCACATAATCTTTATGTTTCGCAGCCAAAAACTATTAAGCTAATAACTATTTATGCTATAACTTTTAAACCAAATGGACTAGAAACCAAATTCGCTACTTTTCCGAACTCGTGCTTTAAAGTGATCTGATACAAATTTGGCTGTGTTGATAAAAGTCACCATCAAATTAAAGTTAAAATGATAAAATTTGCTAATTATAATTACAGTGAATTAGATAAAAGCAATGTAAACAAACTGATAAATAAATATATGTACAGTATTTGTACAAACCATGGTCAAAAACATATCAATGTAATATTATATATGAATACTTTTTTTTCAAGGTCAATCATTAACATTACTGCCATTTTGAACTGATTAAACTGATGAAAAAAGTTAGTCAAAACAGATTATCTCCGTTTGCTTGTAAAATGTTATTGAGTTTGGTTCAACGAAGCATTGAGAAAATAGCGTTTAATTTTTTAGTAAAGGTGCCGCATACCTACATATGCATTTATAACACTGTCGAAATAGTTCATTAGCTTGCGTTCATTATCGTTTTCACTATTTTAACTGTGAATCTGTGTTTCTCTTCTGTGTCCAGGATGAGATTGGCGGTTCTCCTCGTGCTCTTGTTCACGCTCAGTGATGGATCGAGTAACGTCAGTTTCAGCGACACTGAACCGGAGGTGTTTCCAGACCTTTTCCCTAACTGGCTACAACCCTGCGAGAGATCTCTCGATAACAACGGATATGAGAGGTTTAAACTCAGACACGTGCTCTCGAGAAGTTTCGACACCAGACGGGCACAATATTGGGAAGATTACCTAACAAGAATGAATCTATGTGGCAGACAACTTGTACAATCCTTCCTCCGTAAAAGCGACGGCGATAGCGTTGTAAGAATCTGCAACGGACGAGGCAACAGATACACACTAAACCAGTGCATCAGTAAGAGAAGGTTCAAGGTGTACATTGTTCAAAGTGCTTTAAGAGATGGACGGTGTGAAGTTCAGACTCCATTAGAGCCCGTGGAGCGTTATGTGACTGTGTCTTGTGAGGTCCTTGAAAACCGATGTTTGCCTGTTCACTATGTGAGACAAACCAACAGTAAACCATCCCCACCCGGGCCGACCTGCAGACCGTAGACAGTTCAGCAGATGTTAAGGCATGTGCACTTCAATATATGTGTGTGGGATTTATTTTGTAACTATTTTCATATTTAGAAACTGCTAGTAAATGTCACAAATAATCACAAAGAAATGGCAATTAAATATGAAATTTGGAAGTTGAAAGATTGTAATAGTATTTTTATGTAAAAGGTACTCCAATACCCCAACAGTTCTACTTCATCTCTAAATGATGTTTGCCAAAAGCACCATAATCTAAGTCGAATGCAAACATTTACTTCTTTACATCTTCTTCCATCTAACAGTATCAGTGAGACTGAGTATATGATTGGAAATGTAGGAAAGGCAAATATTGTGTAATTGTTAATTGTGACAAACAATCTAGAAGAGCTGAATAAGGCTTGAAATGTTGCTTTTTTACATTGCTATGCTAAATACATGTTTAAATGCTAAATGCATGTTTAGCATCTCATAAGGCTTTCTTTTTATAGTTCAGTATTATAAAATGAACTTGTCGAATGTATAGCTTTATTGAATAAAAGCATCTGGCTAATCCATTAATGTCTCATCTCAGTTCTTTTGTGAAATTATTTTGATAACCTTTAAAGAAGTATGATATACAAATATGCCAAAAGTATCTCTTTTAGACATTTAAATCAGGATCTTTTCTAACATTTGATCACCAATGAATTGCATTTCATTCTCATTTTTAAAGTAAGGACAGAATCTCAAAAATACAAAAACTGCAACTAAATTGTGCTTGATGGCATGAAACGCATTTGAGGTGCATAAAAATAAAATAAAAATAGGGTGTATTTTCCACCCAATAAATATGAGTCCAGAGACGCTTATACACTTCAGCTCAGACTCAACGGGACTCTTTCATTTACACCAGCTCAAGAAACACAAAGGTGAGTCTAAATACAGAACAAATGTAAATCATACTGTTCAGATATCAGAATCTGTTATGTTTGATTATAATTGTATTCTAGTACATACATGTAGTAGCAAGAGATGTGTAATTATTGCACGGTTTAGAGTTTAGACTTTCATTAAGTGCATTACCTTCATAACTATTTCAGTTATCTGTGCGAAACTAAGCGTTTTCAGGGTGAGATTGGTATTGTGCTCCTCGAGACTCTGGTGTTCAGTGATGGATTGAATAATGTCGGTCAACCTAAAGACTATCCCTGTCAGCGATCTATAATATGCTTATAATGCTTAAGATGATTCCCTCGGATGATTTTGACAAAAACAGTCAATAGGCTTGGGCAGATTACCTAACAAAAATGCATCTTTGCAATCCTTCCTAGATAAAGAAGACGCCGATAGCATTGTACAAATCTGCATTTCCCCCCCCAAAAAAAAAAAAAAAAACAGGGTGTATTTTCACACCTCCCTTTTTTCAACCCAATAAAGTTCAGTGACGCTTTCTAACCTCCAGCTCAGACTCATCGAGACTCTTTCATTTGCACAAGCTCAAGAACGGCACAAAGGTAAAGCTAGATCCTCTTCAATACACTGCATCCTGAACAGTTTATCGCTATCGCTTCTGCTTTGATTAATCATATCATCTTAAATCTCTCATCTTAACTTCTTCACATCACATTATTAAGCTTACGTAAAAGCTTTAGTTAGAGCTGGTTTAGTAATAAAACATGCATCTTTTATTTGACTTAATCAGAATAGAGGTTTGAATAATGTTTCACTAAGGGTCAGTATGAATTTTCTTTTAAAAATAAATTAATTTTTTTGTCCATCAATGATGCATTAAATTGATCAAAAGTGACAGTAAAGACATTTATAATGTTACAACAGATTTCTATGTTAAATAAATGCTGTTCTGAATTTTCTACAAAACGTCTCGGTTAGAAATGTAACCCTCGCTCCCTGCCGGAGGGAACTGGAGACGTTACGTCGAACAAGAGCGACTGATGGGGAACTATAAAGCAACGCAACTGTTTTCAACATTGATAATAATCATAAATGTTCCTTGAGCATCAGATCATCATATTAGAGTGATTTCTGAAGGATCATGTGACACTGAAGACTGGAGTAATGATGCTGAAAATTCAGCTTTGATCACAGGAATAAATTACAGTTAAATATATATTCACGTAGAAAACAGCTATTTTAAATTCTAATAATATTTCACTGTTTTTACTGTATTTTTGATCATATAAATGCAGACTTGGTGAGCAGAAGAGACTTATTTTAAGAAGCACTTTCTGACCTCAAACGTTTGGACACTGGTGTACGTTACATCGCAGTAAATGCTGATGTCAAAAACAAGAGAAGAAAAACTGTGAAAACTGTTTGACACATGTTTCTTTGACAGCACACAATATTTCCCGTCACTGGAGAGGGAAGAGAGACTCGCTCAACAGTCGAGGGTTGCAGGAACTGAACAGGTCAACTATGGGGATGTTCAATTCAGAAAGTCTAATAAATCTGAAGTATGACATAAATTCTATTGAAAATGTACTTTTTAAAACTCGCCCTGCAGTTTTAAACCCAATAAAGAATCGGATATTTAAAGGGATAGTTCACTTTGAAATTAATTTTTGGTATGTTTTAGCTTACCTCAAGGGCATCCAAGATGTAGGTGTCTTTGTTTCCGCAGTAGTTTCAATTTTGATATTTTTAGGTCAAACCGTTCTTGTCTGTCAGTCATATAATGCAGGTCTATGGTCACCACCTCAAAGAGCAGCACAGAGAAGTCCAAATTAAACATGATTTAATGACTCGTAAATGTAAGTACACATTGATGGCCTAAGACACGAAACGAGCGGTTTGTGTGAGAAAACGAACAGTATTTATATCGTTTTTACCTCTTGTAAACACAGCCACGTCCAAGTGATCTGATGGCGCGGGCGCTTTGTGGCTGTGGTTACAAGAGGTAAAAACGATATAAATACTGTTCGTTTTCTCACACAAACCGCTCGTTTCGTGTCTTAGGCCATCAATGTGTACTTACATTTACGAGTCATTAAATCATGTTTAATTTGGACTTCTCTGTGCTGCTCTTTGAGGTGGTGACCATAGACCTGCATTATATGACTGACAGACAAGAACGGTTTGACCTAAAAATATCAAAATTGAAAATAAAAAATTGAAAAACTGATTCACATACTGTTATTCGTAACAAAGTCTGTCCGATCTTCAACAAAAATGTTTTTTAGTTGTTGTTTTTTTAATAATAAAGCTATTAATAATGTTGAATATCAGTCTTTTAAGTATTCATTCCTAAATACACAATGCAAATGCAGTACTGAATCTGATATTTAACACATTTGGATCTGGTAAAAATTATTATTTTTTTAAATCAAAAGTTATTTAACTAAATTCATTCAAATCTTTTAATACTACTATGAAACTTGAACAAAGTCTATCTAATCTTCAACTAAACTGCCTCAGATTATATTTCAAAAGTTATTCAGCTATAAATAATGTTGAATATCATCATAGTCTGTGAAGTAATCATTCCTAAACACACAATGCAAATGCTGTTGATGTGTTTGGCCACATAATTGCTGGTTACAGTTTTATTATATTGTAGAAAAGCCTGTGTTTGTTCTCTTAATAAAGGGTTAGTTCACCCAAAAATGATAATTATGTCATTAATGACTCGCCCTCATGTCGTTCCAAGCCCGTCAGACCTCCGTTCATCTTCAGGACACAGTTTAAGATATTTTAGATTTAGTCTGAGAGCTTTCTGTCCCTCCATTGTAAATGTATGTACGGTTTACTGTCCTTGTCCAGAAAGGAAATAAAGACATCATCAAAGTAGTCCATGTGACATCAGTGGGTTATGCCGAGTTCAGACTGCACGATTTTCAAAATAATCGGATCACTGTTGTTTTCACACTGCACGTCTATCTGGGGTAACATTCAGTTGCTGCTGTGTTCACACTGCACGATGGATCGGTTTCACACTGCATGACTTTACAAAAGAAAGAATCGCCGGCAACTTCTGCCTGGTCCGCAAACTACGCTTCACAACCAAACAAACGCGAGAAGTGATAGGAAATAACGGAAGATCACGCGTGCGTGAGACCGGAGTTCTCCTGCGACACTGAATTTATTATTAAAAATGATAGCCTACAAATTGTCTGTGCACTGATTTGTAGCGAAAATGAAAGAAAAAAAAAACAGTTTATGCAGGAAGTGGTTGGGAAGACGAGGGGAGCAAGGACTGTGTTTTGCAAAGAGAGTTGGGGGTAAATAAATAATTTTGCAAATGTCCTGCTGTTGCTTCTAGTCATGCAAACGTTTGTGCTTTGTTTCTGTTTGATATAATTGTAAATATAGGCCTATCTATTAAAATACTGATATTCTGGTCTATAACTCCTCCTCCTCCTCCCTGTATCTTGCTCTCTCATTGGCTGTCGGTCATCGCCGATGTAGTTTTCAGTCAGAACACATTCACACAGCAGGATTGTGAATCGCGACAGGTCCAGATATTTAGCATGGCAAATATCTCACGGGCGTCGGGGACTCGTCGGCGATTCTCTTAGATCGCGTCTTTGCTCATTCACACTGCGTGATTGTCACTCGCGTGAACGAGCACCGATGTGCCTGTGATTTCGGGCATTTGTCGGCGATTTCTCAAAACCTGTCGGCGAGCCAAAATCAGGGCTAAAATCGTGCAGTCTGAACTCGGCATAAGTTAGAATGTTTTGAAGCATCGAAAATACATTTTGGTGAAATGAACACTTCCGGTTCTGTTGTGGATCCGCGTTCAGTGCCGCTGCTGACGTAAGACGCTGCTGATGTGTGTCTGGTGTGTGTGTGTGTGTGTGTGTGTGTGTGTGTGTGTGTGTGTATTCGGGTTCTGTTGTGGATCCGCGTTCAGTGCCGCTGCTGACGTGTGTCTGGTGCGTGTGTATATTCGGGTTCAAAAAAATATGGCTGGGCAAAAAAAAGCAAGTCTTCCTCTGTGTGGAAATCCTTAGACATGTTTGCGAAGGTTTTTTTTGTTTCCAGCGTGCGTCTCCCTCAGACTGTAAACATAGACAGTAAGAAGTGGACAGAGCCATCTCATTGGAACTCAGTTGAGACAGTTGAAGCCCATTTTTAGCGATTTTTGAGCACTTCTGTTCCTGACGCGCAGACTCAAACCGACTCAAACTAAGCTTGATGACGTGAGCAACCTGTCTGACAGACGTGAATCTCCTAGTAGCTGTGCGTGAAAACTGCCAACGTTAATCTTGCAGAGACGGGGAACTTGAGCAAAGAGTTCTTTGGCGTGAGTGAGAAGGAGTAAGTATTCCGTTGCTTTTATGGACTCATTATCTATGGGCTTCTCCCTTGACGGGACGTCCGCCCGATCGCCTGCGAGCTTCTCCTCCTGTCTGTACGGTAATTTCTGTACAGCGCGACAGAGAGTCGAGTGGTTATGACGCTATCGTGAGCCTATTTTTACTAAATCTGTTTCTACGGGGCCATAATGTAACATAGAAGGTAATGGAGCCCTTTATACATTGTCGTGTGTCTTTAGAAATAAATAATGGACAAATGGAGTCTTTAAACGCCTCAGATGTAAAGTTATTTGCTGTCAAAGTGACGCCAAAATGAATGGGAGTCAATGGAAATGCTAACGCAAGTGAAGTTCTGCTACAAGATAGCGGCACCCGGCCGGCTTCAACTTCCGGTCGATGGATTACCCCCTTGACTGTAAACGAAGCTCGGGCGCACCAGACACACGTCCGCAGCGCCACTGAATGCAGATCCACAACAGAACCAGAATACACACACACACACACACACACACACCAGACACACGTCAGCAGCGTCTTACGTCAGCAGCGGCACTGAACGCGGATCCACAACAGAACCGGAAGACAATACAATGCTGAATAAAGTCCTAGTTTTTGTTATTTTTGGACCAAAATGTATTTTCGATGCTTCAACACACTCTAACTAACCCACTGATGTCACATGGACTACTTTGATGAAGTCTTTATTGCCTTTCTGGACAAGGACAGTATACCGTACACACATTTACAATGGAGGGACAGAAAGCTCTCGGACTAAATCTAAAATATCTTAAACTGTGTTCTGAAGATGAACGGAGGTCTGACGGGCTTGGAGCGACATGAGGGAGAGTCATTAATGACATAATTATCATTTTTGGGTGAACTAACCCTTTAACATGTGTGTGTTTTCAGGATGCGATCAGTGTTCCTCCTCGTGTTCCTCGTGACTCAGGTGTTCAGTGAAGGCTTGACTAACGTCACATCTGTCGCCGACACACCCGAGATGTCTTCCAGCTGGCCATCTCCCTGTCGGGGAACCTCCGATGTAAACGCTTTTCATGTGTTTTACAACCAACACATTCTCCTGTATAATTTCGACACGTCGCAGACGCACACCTGGGTCGATTACCTGAAGAAAAGGCATCTTTGTGGCGTAAATCCTCACCAAGCTTTTGTACATAAGGACGACGGCAATGCCATTGTGGGAATCTGTCACGGAGGAGGCGTCAGAAACTCCCGAAACCTGTGCGTCAGCGTGAGGAAGTTCAGGGTGTTCATCGTTCAGAGCGTGTTGAGAAACGGACGGTGTGTAGTTCAGCTCCAAACCGAGATCGCTCACGTGATCGTCGCGTGCTCTGTTGCAATGTTTTCTGTCAACAAATCTATCCCAGTCCCCCACTGTATCCCCGTTCACTTCGCAGGGATCGTGTACACGGCTCCGTCACTTCAGGGTCAGCGCTGCACATTACCTCATATCTAGAGGAAGAATGTGTGTATGCCTCACTTCTGTCGTCACTCTGCTTTAAGACATTATCTTTTCAATTGTTTGATTTACAGCATTTACAGATTTTTTAAAATATTGTTAGCCTACTGTTTCATTCTTACTGTAATGAGATTAATCACAGTTACTGTATTATATTTTACGGTTAGCTTAAAAGATTTTATATTTTTTACCAGAAAATATTGTAAAATGTTACATTTTAATGTTTCTGAAAGAAGTATCTTCATGCTCACCAAGGCTGCGCTTATTTGATAAAAAATACAGTAAAGACTGTAAAATTGTGAAATAATATTACAATTTAAATTAACTGTTTTTGAAATGAAATGAAAGCTGAATTGTTAGCATCATTACTCCAGTCTTCAGAGTCACATGATCCTTCAGAAATCAGTATAATTTGATTTAATGCTCAATTATTGGTGTCAAAACTCATTTTGTCGCTTAATATATATTATTAGGAAACTTTGATACAGTATGAATCAAAAGTTTGGTAAGAAGTAAGATTTAAAAGAGAGAAAAAAAAAAAGAAATTGATACTTTTATTCAGCAAGGATGAATTAAATTGATCAAAAGTGGTATTTATAATGAAAAGATTTCTATTTCAAATAAATGCTGTTCTTTACTTAACGTCATTACTGTATTTTGTTCAAATAAAGGTAGCCTTGATGAGAATAAGAGGAAAAGTCTTAAAGTTTTAAAAGAAACGCAAAGGGAGCATCATATTTACGGGTCAGAGTGGCATCAAAAAGTAAAAAAGTAAAAACACCCTGATTAGAAGTGTCCATTGGTGAATCTGTTGATATCAGTGAATCAGCCATGTTTCAAAAAGATTCCCTGAAATCTACAGTATATGGTTGCTTGTTTGAAGAAATGATTGCTGTTTATAACTGTGTTCAATCAGGATCATTTGCAAGTGTGATTAAGTGTGCTTTTGTATATTCTTTAAAACTACAACTATGTAATTTTTTTTTTTTTGTTGTTGCATAAACCAAAGTTTTGTTATTTGTTTTAAAAATAAAACGTTTTGCTGGCTTGATTGTTTGTATTTTAAAAACAAAGTTCAATTATTGGCCAATGTAAAAGCTCTTTCACAGCGAAAGTGAAGTGAATAATCCTCAGGCTGAAGGAAATGCACATTCACTCCTGTACAGTAGAGGGCGCCGCTCAAACAAACCTTTCAGGGTACGTTTACACCACAATGAGGTATTAAAAACAGAAAAGTGTATACTTTTATACTTGTGTTTGCGTACAGACCACAACGTTGTCAAAAGGATCCCCGCTCAACGGATCCGCGAAAGCGATTAAAAACGCTGCATTTTTCATGCCAGGCCAGTAGGTGGCGATGTCACTTTGTAAAGAAAGGTATAGACACACACAAGCACCATTTTCACAAATTCACATTTTTTGTAGTTTACACAGAGACGATCACAGTATCGGTTTCAAAAACTTGCACTCTGAATCACGCTTTCAAAAGTTTGCGCTTTCAGGCCAAAATGCATAAAAAAGTTGTTGTTTTTTAAACCGTGTGGATAAATATAGCAATAAGCAATAGCAATAAAACAAACAAACAAAAGAAACACAAATATGATGTTTATCTAAAGTCATTTTTTCTAATTAGCATGGTTGAATTGGTCAATAAAATGAGTTTATATTAGTCAAATTAAATGCATAAAGTATATTTGTGTTATTTAACATATACAATTATTGCAGGTTTGCTTAATATTCTAAGTTTGCATTTCATCGTTTTAAATCATTTTGAGGAATACTGAATCTGATTTGGTGACAGTGAGATGAGTATTTGCATGCTGACATTTAGTCTAGAACATTTAGTCTAGAACGTTTAGTCTAGAACATTTAGTCTTGAACATTTAGTCTAGAACGTTTAGTCTAGAACATTTAGTCTAGAACATTTAGTCTAGAACATTTAGTCTAGAACATTTAGTCTAGAACATTTAGTCTCGGACATTTAGTCTAGAACATTTAGTTTTGAACATTTAGTCTAGAACATTTAGTTTTGAACATTTAGTCTAGAACATTTAGTCTAGAACATTTAGTCTTGAACATTTAGTCTTGAACATTTAGTCTAGAACATTTAGTCTAGAACATTTAGTCTTGAACATTTAGTCTAGAACATTTAGTCTTGAACATTTAGTCTAGAACATTTAGTCTTGAACATTTAGTCTAGAACATTTAGTCTTGAACATTTAGTCTAGAACATTTAGTTTTGAACATTTAGTCTAGAACATTTAGTCTAGAACATTTAGTCTTGAACATTTAGTCTAGAACATTTAGTCTAGAACATTTAGTCTAGAACATTTAGTCTAGAACATTTAGTCTTGAACATTTAGTCTTGAACATTTAGTCTTGAACATTTAGTCTAGAACATTTAGTCTAGAACATTTAGTCTTGAACATTTAGTCTAGAACATTTAGTCTTGAACATTTAGTCTAGAACATTTAGTCTAGAACATTTAGTCTAGAACATTTAGTCTCGGACATTTAGTCTAGAACATTTAAGCTAGAACATTTAGTCTAGAACATTTAGTCTAGAACATTTAGTCTTGAACATTTAGTCTTGAACATTTAGTCTAGAACATTTAGTCTAGAACATTTAGTCTAGAACATTTAGTCTAGAATATTTAGTTTTGCACATTTAGTCTAGAACATTTAGTCTTGGACATTTAGTCTAGAACATTTAGTCTAGAATATTTAGTTTTGAACATTTAGTTTTGAACATTTAGTCTAGAACATTTAGTCTTGGACATTTAGTCTAGAACATTTAGTCTAGAACATTTAGTCTAGAACATTAAGACAAGAAAATTTAGTCTAGAACATTTAGACTAGAACATTTAGTCTAGAACATTTAGTTTTGAACATTTAGTCTAGAACCTTTAGTCAATAACATTTAGTCTAGAACATCAATAACCAACGCAACTTCTGATTTCTCTCAACATGAGGACAGGAGCTGTCAGTCAATAAGTATGAAAACCAAGTAACTTGCGTTACTTATTTGAAAAAGTAGCTAAATATTTTGTTTAAATTTTGTGTAAATTTAAAAGTAATCTGTTACTTTACTGGTTACTTGGAAAGAATAATCTGATGACATAACTCGCGTGACTTGTGATGTGTGAGTCAGTGTGTGTGTGTGTGAGAGACTTACTGTCCATTCCCGCATCATGTATGGTCAGTATGGCGGGTCTGCGAGCGTTCCCGGCGCCGTGAACCGTCACATGAAGCACTCCGTGAGGCGTCTCCACACTGTGCTCCTGCACACACACACACACACACACTTGATAAAACAGTGTAGTGACTGTCTTAGCACAAATCAGACACTCGGCAGGGTGAGGGCTAGATCATGTTTTTGACGCGCTATTTGTCCACTTCGGATGAATTTGAAGTCCACAACGTTTAGCGTCTTTGGGTGGTGTTCCCATTTAATGGAAAGATAGTTTACAGAGCTCAGGGTATATACAAACGTGAGGGCTAATCTAGCTGTGGCGTGCCAGCGGTAAAAACCGTGTGATCTCCCCGCCACCCTAGCATCCTTTCCCTCGCTACACCTGTGCATTAAATCAGCTGGCGCGCCTGTGCCACCGTGACCTTCGCTACTATAGCATAGGCACACTGCCCTCTAGTGTTGACCACCACCACTACATCAACAAATAGCAAATGGCTCCCACACACCGGCCCCTAATTGGGACAGTGTGCCCAATTAAACTACAAAACAGGGAGTCATTCAAGAAGGTCTTCAAGTCTTCTTTCTTCTGGATTGGATGTTAACCAGCGTTGGGTCATGACCATTACACAGCTTCTTGCAACAGGAAAAGCTTGGAAATAGGGCGCTCCAACTGCCCTGTCTTAGTCTTCAACTGCACGGCACGTATGAAGCCCTTCTTATCTGGGTAAGTCTTTGTCACTCTTCCCATAATCCATGATCCACGCGGAGCAGTGTGATCCATAATGATTACAATGTCTCCCATTTCAAAACTTCTTCGCGGCCTCGCCCACTTTTGCCGTTCCTGTAACAGCGGCAGGTACTCCCTTATCCACCTTTTCCAGAACAAAGTTGAAAGATACTGAACTTGTCTCCATCGTCTTCTAATGTAAAGATCATTCTCTTGAAAGATTCCAGGGGCAAGAACAGGTTTTCCTTTCAGCAAAAGGATGTGGTTGGGTGTGAGCGCTTCCAAGTCGTTAACATCGTCAGACACCTTGGTTATCGGACGGTCATTCAGAATGGCTTCCACCTCACACAGAATGGTATGGAAGCTTTCATCATCCAAAGACTGTTGCTGCAGAACAGAATACAGAACTCGCTTGACTATCTTAATGAGGCGCTCCCAAACGCCGCCATGATGTGATGCAGCCGGGGTGTTAAAAATCCAATCGATGCCCCTTTTTATGAGAGCACCATGAATCTTGCTGTAATCAATAGCTGCTAAAGCTTCTCTTAACTCTCGCTCTGCACCAACAAAGTTGGTACCATTGTCCGATCTTAAACTGCAGATCTGACCTCTTCGACAAATGAATCTCCTAATAGCATTGACACAAGAATCCGTGGTCAGAGTGTAAGCAACCTCCAAATGCACAGCTCTACTGGCCATACAGGTGAAGATGACCCCATATCTTTTGGCCATAGCACGCCCCCTCTTGACTTCAATGGGTCCGAAATAATCCACCCCGACGTTGGTGAAGGGAGGCAGATCTGGACTTATTCTTTCACTGGGTAAATCAGCCATCTTCTGCTCACTTGGCTGTCCGCGATGCCTTCTACAGACCACACACTCAGATATTATTCTCCGGCAAGCAGAGTTAGCGTTAGTAACCCAATACTTGCGCCGCAAAGTCGAGAGCATATGGTTCCGTCCAGCATGCCCAAGCTGTTGATGTATGGACCGCAGAATAAGACTGGATATATGTTGCCCCTTACAGAGAATCGCAGGATGCTTGAGCTCTTCAGGCAAAGCTGCACGGCCAAGTCTTCCACCTACTCTCAACAAATTGTCACTGAGCACTGGATCTAATTTGTAAATGTTGCTTGTTTTCTTCACAAAAGATGCTCCACTTTTCAACATTGAGATTTCTTCCTGAAATGTTGCTTGCTGACTGAAATGTATGATAGCAGCTTCGGCTTTAGAGAGCTCACTCACAGAAAGTGGTTGTTTGCCAATTGCTCCTCTAACCTCTCTCATCCTCTCCTCCAAAGATGAGCCAGTAAGATCTAAAGAAGCCAGAATCAACTTCCTCTCTATGCTCAGCTCCAAAAGAATAGATTTGAGCCTTAAGTACCAAGCTACAGAGATTTTAAGTTTAGACCAGTCAGAAAAGTAAGTCATGAGCTTAGAGGTCGCATCTTCTGTGTGTGTAATCATATTTACCAGGACGTCCCTTTTGACCTCTGGGTCGTCTGAGGAGATGGGCTGCGGCTCCAAAGGTCTTGCCCAATCCATTTCCGGTCTTTGGAGAAAGTCAGGACCCTCCAACCACCTCTTACAGGCAAGAAAGTTATCCACACTCAGACCCCTGGAGGCTTCATCAGCGGGATTGTTCTTGGAGCTGATATACTTCCACTGACTGAGATTTGTTGCTTCCCGTATTGCAGCCACTCTGTTAGCAACAAAGGTATGAAAGCGTTTTGTTTCATTGTTGATGTATTTCAACACAGTCTGACTGTCTGTCCAGAAGTGTGACTCCTCCAATTGCAGCAACAGCTCCTTCTTCAACATCCTATCGACCTTAACCGCCAACACTGCAGCCGTGAGCTCAAGACGAGGGATAGTTGTCTGTTTTAATGGCGCAACCCTGGCTTTACCCAACATAAAGGCAACATGCACTCGCTCCTCTTGACTCACCAGCCTTAGATAGGACACTGTGCCATAACCATAGCTGCTAGCATCAGCAAAATGATGTAGCTGTGCACTGGCAGATCTTCCAAAGCCCTTTGGCTTGATACAGCGGCTCACCTTAAGCTTCGCCACCTTCTCCAAGTCCGACAGCCATCCGGTCCACTGTTGTAAAAGTGTCTGTGGTATGGGCTCATCCCAAGACAAGTTTTTTCGGCACATTTCTTGCAACAGCAACTTTGGCAGCAAGGTCAAAGGAGATAAAAAACCCAATGGGTCATATATGGAACCAACGATTGATAGAATTCCGCGTCTAGTATCTGGCCGTCTTTCCACTGCAGGTTTAAATGTAAAAGTGTCACTTTCAGCACACCAATTCAGTCCAAGTGCCATCTCCATGGGTAGCCGGTCTTGTTCCAGGTGCAGCTGCCTAGTTGTTTTGGATCGCTTTTCTTCAGGAATGGACGACAACACGGCCCGACTGTTACTTGTCCATTTGAGCAGTCGAAACCCTCCCTTTGAGCACAACTCGGTGAGATCCGCAACCAACTTTATAGCCTCCTTCTCTGAAGGCAATGACTTTAGACAGTCATCCACATAAAAGTTGTTGTATATGGTCTCAATCACTTCAGCTTGAAAGTTGTCCTTGTTGTCTGCCGCAGTTCTCCTTAAAGCGTAGCTTGCACAGCTCGGTGACGAGACAGCTCCAAAGATGTGCACCTTCATTCTATGTTCCAGTGGGCTTTGTGTCGTATCTCCCTCTGGCCACCATAGAAAACGAAGAAAATCCACGTGTCTTTTCGACACCCTCACTTGATGAAACATAGCCTGGACATCGGTCATCAGGGCAACACTCTCCTGTCTGAATCTTGTTAAAACGCCAAAAAGTGAATTGGTAAAGTCAGGACCTTGCAACAACTGATAATTCAAGGATGTTCCTTTAAATCCAGCTCCACAGTCAAAAACCACCCTTAGAGACTTCTTTCTTGGGTGATACACCCCATGATGAGGTAGATACCACACATGGCCTTCTGTACAATCCAGCTGGTCTTTAGGCACCACTTCAGCATATCCGCTGTCAATCATCTGTGAGAGAAACGCTGTATACTCCTCCTGATAAGATTTGTTCCTTTCAAACTTTCTTTTTAGACAGTTAACACGCTGTTCCACTATGCACCGGTTATTTGGCATGGTGATGTCATCAGTCTTGAAGGGTAAATCCATGCAGTAATGACCTCCTTGCAAGTGTGTAGACTTCTCAAGGACCTCCATGAACCTCAAGTCTTCCCTTGACATCTCCTGCCTCTCCTCCAATGACTTCTCATTAAAGTCTTGGTTGTACTGAGAAACCAACATCTCCTCCAGCCTGGTTATGGATATCCTATTGGCATAGACGGTTGAGCAGCTAGTCTTGCAACATCCACTATTGCCTCTCAATGGACCGTTGATGACCCACCCCAATAGGGTCCTCACGGCGTAGGGTCCACCACCTTCGCTGTTAACAATTTCCAGAAGGCTCCATCAATTTTGGTGCATTGGTCCCAATCAAGATTTCAACATCTGCATCCAATTCTGGAATTTTAACATCTCTCAAATATTCCCATTTCTCAAGGTCTTGCTGGTTAGGAATGTTGCTCTTTGACACTGGAATTGCGTCCTGTGTGTATACTTCCGGGAGGTCCAAGAACTGGCTGCCACCCAATTTGGACACCTCTAGACCTGGAACAACTTGACTTTCAACAACCTTTTCTTGGCCCATGGTGCGTAGTAGAATGTTGGTCCTTTTACCCTGCAGATTCAACTTCTTCAAAAACCTGTTAGTACAAAATGTTGCTGTACTTCCAGGGTCCAAGAAGGCATATGTTCTGAGCACCTTGTGTCCTTTCTTAGCTTTCACCTGTACAGGAATGATGGAAAGAGTACAATGTTGATCTCCGGCCCCAGTACAACCACATGCCTGCAGCGACACCAGTGCGTTATTTACTTCTACTTCCTGTGTCTTAGTTATCTTGTCCTTATTGTAGATGTGCAAAATAGTTGGATGTTTCAGATTGCATTCATCACAGGTCAGACGACTTCTACACTCTTTACTCATGTGGCCCACTTTCAAGCATCCAAAGCAAATACCCTTTCCTCTCAAGAATTCAATCTTCTCCCTGTGAGGAATTTTGTTCAAGCCTGGACACTTGGGCAACAGATGACACTGCTTACAATAGTGACAGAATTCTAAGCCTGACTCCTTCGAAGCACTGGGCTGGCTTGGCATCGCCGAAATGTTAGTTGCAAAACTGCTTCCTTTGATATTACTCCTGGACACTGGCCTTCTACTACTCATAACCTTCAAAGCGCTGGATTGTGTGTCTGCAATATCACCAAAAAGCGGATGAGACAAGATTTTGACTTGAGTCTCAAGAAAGTTCACCATATCAGGAAAGGTGGCTCGATAGCCTCGTCGCTCTTGTAGCTCACAGGCCATAGATCTCCATCTGTCCCGCAGCCTGTACGGCCATTTCATTATCACATTCTTCATATTTGATGGAATATTCAATTCCTCCATACATTGTACCTCAGTCATAACATTGCAGCAGCCTCGTAGGAAAAGTGCAAATTCTTGCAATGCCTTAACATCCTCAGCCTTTACGATAGGCCATCCGAACACCTTGTCCATGTAGGCGGTTGCTATCTTCTGTTCACTGCCAAAGTGCTCTCTCAGAAGACCTTTTGCTCTTTGATATCCTTGCTGCGATGACATGTGTAAGCAACTTCGAACCAGCTCTCTAGGCTGCCCTGTAGTATATTGCTCTAACAGGTACAGACAGTCTTGATAGCTGCTAGTTCTCCCCTCGATACAGTGTTCAAAAGCTCTAACAAATGAAAGAAATTGCAATGGATCCCCATCGAATATGGCAATGTCTTTCTGTGGCAAACTTGATGACATTTGCTGCTGCACAAGCATTGCTGTAATCTCATTCTGCTTTTGCAAGATTCCACTTATGGCATTCCGGTCCACAGTGCTTTGCATTGGTGGAGTGTTCTGCGCTGGCTGAAGCCTGTGCAATTGCTGTTCTTGTGCAGCTACTGATCCAGCAGGCACAGTTGCTAAGGTTGTAGGAACATTTTTAAACCGATGCTGTTGGCCAGTATCATGTATTCCATTGTGTGGCTGTGACTGCAGTCTAAAAGTGCTATCCCTTGCTGATGATATGACACGACACTGTTCGTGATTCTGTGAGCGTGCAAAGGGGTCCTTGACATGCATAGGAGACAAAAGTGGTTCTCTTGAGGTTGGTTTTGTAGCCATTGTGCTTTGTTTAGAAACATAAATGCTTGCGTTTGGATTAAGTTCAAGACTTTGCCCTTTACATGCCTTACTCACGTATGAGTTCATTCCATCTGATGCAGCCATTCCCACATCACTGCCTTCCAGCACTGAAAGCCTTGCAGCAGCCATAGCAATTTGTGCATCAAGTTCCAACTGTTCCTTTCTTTTCCTCAGCTTGACTCTTTCCAATCGGAGTTCCTCCTCTTGTTCCTCGAGCTGATGCTTCCTTTGTAAAGCAGCAGCCTTCTCCATCAAAGCTGCCTTTTCTGCCTTTGCCTTTAACCGTGCGGAAGATGTACTGGAACTGCCATGGCTTCTTTTGCTTGATCTTTTGCTGGACACATTAGACACACTGTCCCCTGGCCCAATGTCATCTTGACACACAGATTGAGCATCTTTGGTTTTCACCTTTCGTTGTGCCCCCTGGCCATCACCATCATCATCATCATCATCGTCATCATCAACAATGTCAGCGACATCATTCACATTTTCATCATCACATGAAGCTCCCATCTCCTTCAACCATTTATACACTTCCTCAACAAAGGCATCATTAACGGACCTTTTTGACTGAAACCATTCTTCCTGTCTTTTCTGTTCCTCTTCAGGCAGAGAAAACTCATTGAGCAATGTGTTGTGAAGATCAAAGGCATTTTGACATAGAGACTTAAACCCTTTTAGCTTTTGTTGAACGCTTGTCACATTTGCAGGAACCTTTTCAACCAAAAACGGGACGATGTCTGCTTTTATTTTGCTTGTTTTTTTAAAAATCATACTTCTTTCCTTTTGAAGTCTTTCTATTATCATAACGATTCCTTTAGCGGTAGGCTTTCTTGTCCTTTTTTCGCTACCCTCACGTTGCAACTCTGTAGCTTTATTTTCATCATTGCCTTGTGTATCACTCATTTTCAACAGATTACTTTGTAAGATTCACGAGCCTTGTTATTGCGCTATGTCGACTATTGCCTTTTAGTTTGCCTAGGCAACACACTCGCAATACGTGACCATATATAGCAATATTATTAACACTGCGTCAACTGTTGTGCAGACGTAAAAGTCTTTCAGTTCATAACCTGCTTATCAAGAACGTCCAAGTTTTCCTTTGCCGGTCAATGATAAAAAGATTTATCCTACCTCAGGATTGGCGATGGATGACCCAGTTTATAGCTCTACCTTACTGCAATTTCAAGCTCGATAAAGCAATCCATTTGCTTATTCAACTTCAAAAGCACTCCAACGAAATCCAGCCGCTGTCCAACTTCCAACGTATCCAAACGAAACCAGCTTTTCATTTGTTCTTCCTCCAGGACATCTCAGCGAGATCGCGGTTTTTACTTGTGTAGTGACTGTCTTAGCACAAATCAGACACTCGGCAGGGTGAGGGCTAGATCATGTTTTTGACGCGCTATTTGTCCACTTCGGATGAATTTGAAGTCCACAACGTTTAGCGTCTTTGGGTGGTGTTCCCATTTAATGGAAAGATAGTTTACAGAGCTCAGGGTATATACAAACGTGAGGGCTAATCTAGCTGTGGCGTGCCAGCGGTAAAAACCGTGTGATCTCCCCGCCACCCTAGCATCCTTTCCCTCGCTACACCTGTGCATTAAATCAGCTGGCGCGCCTGTGCCACCGTGACCTTCGCTACTATAGCATAGGCACACTGCCCTCTAGTGTTGACCACCACCACTACATCAACAAATAGCAAATGGCTCCCACAAACAGCACTTGTGCATTCATAATGAAAGATAATTAATAATGGGTAGCTGGCATGACATCTCAAGCAGTGTGACATGCTAAACTACATATAAACCTCATTTTAACAACATTTTGATTATTATTCTGCATGCAAATTCACACTAAAGATAGTAACAACTTGTGAATGGTGTTGAAAACTCTCATCCGTCCCTCACACTTTGTAACACACCTTTCCCTCGTGGGTCAAATTGACCCAAGGCCCTCAAATTATACCTTTATTTTTTTTTCTGTCCAGAAAGCTTTTTTTAGTTTAATTTTGATAATATTTTTTCTATTTTTAATGCATTTTTTGGGGGAGATTTTTTGTTATTTTTTGTTTTATTTACCTTTAAATTACTAGATTTGATCAATAAATAATACATAAATAGTAATATAAGTACATTCCTCACATTCTTTCAACTTAAATTCAAAATAATTTCATGCATAACCCTTTTAATTCAGCTCTACATATCTTACATTGGGAGTCTTTGCCGACCTCCTGTGGAGAAAAAATAATATAACATGATATTTCATAACTCCTGATGGCCTTATATCTCTATATGCAGCAGATGAGCTGTTCCTCTGGGTCCTAAAGTCAGTTTAGCTTCAGTATGCATTCAGATACACATGTACACATTATAAAATAAATTTTTTTGTAAAGTTTTAATCATTTTTAGTAAATACTTTTTTTAAATTTCAACCACAAAACTCCCCGAATCCATTTGTGTGTGTGTGTGTGTGTGTGTGTGTGTGTGTGTGTGTGTGTGTGTGTGTGTGTGTGTGTGTGTGTGTGAGATGAACTCTCAATGAATGAACACTCAGTTTTTCTAAATGACCCGAGGGAAGGACGAGTGTTTTAACACACCAGTGATCAGTCAACCACACAAACACACACTGAGTGTCCGGCACACTTTAACACACCAGTGATCAGTCAACCACACAAACACACACTGAGTGTCCGGCACACTTTAACACACCAGTGATCAGTCAACCACACAAACACACACTGAGTGTCCGGCACACTTTAACACACCTGGCCTTGATCCAGCAGCATTCGGGCCGCGATCTCCACGTCCTGCACACAAAAACCACAGCGGTCTCTAAACACACAATCTGGACATCAGCGCTCACATAAACACTGTTACTGTTACACACCGCTCATAACTGTATATAACCATTTAGTGCATTAATGATGAACTGGAGAGATGTTGTGTTTAACTGACACTCATCCAGTTATCCATTATACAAATCATTATCCATTAGCCTAAAGAATCTACAGGGCTTCAGCTGACAAACACAACTACAACATATAGAGTCATATTAAACATATTTATCAAGTATATTGCACACTTTGTGTAGACAATGGTCTTTAAAAGAGCTTTATATAAATATACAGTATATTTTTATAAAACTGTAATTATAAAAAGGTATATTAAGAAAATAAAGAAAAAGGAGGACAAAAATGTGTTTAAAATTTATTAAAACAATTAAAAATGACAGAAAAGAATGAATAAATAAAATGCTGCAGAAGTGTTGCGGTTAACAGACTCGCATCAGTTATTCATAATCACGATCCACTGCATTACAACAGATCTGAGGATGAAGTTCTTCAAACGTGCAGCAGGTGGCAGACGAGTGTGTGTGTGTGTGTGTGTGTGTGTTACCTTCACAGCGTCGGATTGACCCGGGAGTAAAGGCTTCTCCTCTGTGATGGCGATCTCCTGCATTTCAGTCGTCATGGTGATCGGATACGCTGTCCTGAAACACAAAACAGAGGAAAATCATAATCATAATCACTGCGGCAAAAACAGCCACATAACAATACTGAGAACACACACACACACACACACAGACACGTGCGTCTGTATTCCAGCGGGACAATCACAACTCTGCTGGGTTTTACTCATCTTAATTAGAGATTACTGCAAGAACAAATTAACATAGAGAGAGAGAGAGAGAGAGAGAGAGAGAGAGAGAGAGAGAGAGAGAGAGAGAGAGAGAGAGAGAGAGAGAGAGAGAGAGAGAGAATATTCTTGCTTGTCACACAATTTCTGAAACCTGACACCTTAAACACCAGTAACACACACCAAATCTGCATGAAATCTGCTCTCTATGAAACACACACAAATCTAACAGGAAGAATCTTGATTTCCCTTTTCAAACACAAATGTCAAAACGCCACAGAAATTCATCAGAGCCTCACACATACTCCTTACACACACACACACACACACACACACACTGACACACACTCCTCACACACACACACACACACAATCCTCACACAATCACAGTAAAAACATAAATAATTTGGTTTCAATCTTGCTTTCGTGTTCACCGTGAGTTTTTCAACATCTCTGCGATTTACTTTCAACCTTGTACAGATATGTCATGAAAGAAGAGCTTTAGGTTCTGAATAACTGTGTGTGTGTGTATGATATATCCAGAAATATAATATTATGTCAAAGGTGTTTGCAACGTAAGACAAATGTTTGCTTCTGAGATGTGTGTGATGTTTTGATGCATCCAGTGCTTCATTTAGCAAGAGATTCGAGGCATTTTGCATTGTGTGTGTGCAATTCTTGGATTTATGTGTAAAGTAAAAAAAAAAAAAAGAGAGACAACGTTTTGAAAATGTGTGTAAGCAGTTGGAAAACACGTGTAATATATTATCCTGTAATGCTGGGGAAAAAATAACTGGTTCCGTTTTTAAATCGAAATGGAATTCTGGAATGTTCATAAAGTTCCGTCGAGTTCTTCAGAATGCTCAGTGTCCTGCGCTGAATACACACAGAGATACGAAACAAACCAGTGATAAACATATAAACGGTTTTCAGTTTCATTTTACAAACTAGGTGCCAATAATACAAACACAAACGTGCAACATGATTAATAATTACAGACACCAACTGTGTGATTTTATAACCGAATGACTGATAATTCTCAGTTTGATTCTGAACTCTTATAACAGTGAATCACTGCTTTGAATCAGTTAAATGACTCACTGAATCAACTGGAGCGGTTCTTCAACGAACCACGTGAACTCACTAAAGCAAACTCAAGACTTCTGGCTGTTGTTGTTCTCTAATATTTAATCTAATATTTCTCACAGACATCTGGTTGTTATTGAAACATGTTCTGGACCAGAACTCACTCAGAAGCAGGAAGAGAACATCTGATCGACATTGAAGAAACATGCGTTTATAAACCGATTATACCGACTGAAAGTGAACTAATCATAAAATACTCCAGATTTAAAATGAGCAAAATCACAGTCTAAACAAAAGTAATATGACAGAAATAAGCAAAAAAGAGCTTTACCTGACACTGCGTGCCTCAAACTAACTCTAATATCTTTCAAAGGTTTGAAACAGAATCGTAGTAAAACAAATCCAGTGATGATAGTGTTTAAACCATCAGCCATGAAGCTTTAAGATATGATTTATAGATTAATATGAACTCGTTCACAGCGCGAGCTTCAGGCGATACGACTCATTCATCATCAACAACATAACTGAGTCCATCTATTCTCTGTGTGTGTGTGTGTGTGTGTGTGTGTGTCTCACACACACAGATTCATCATCCACAAGCTAAAAATAACCCTGGGGATCGACGGCCGCCAGCAAACTTTCACAAACACTGCAGATTCAACGACTCCACAGCGAGACCTAAGAAACACTACAGGCCATCAACACTTTACTATAGTAAACTACACCACCGGCTGACATGATTCACCAGGTATAACCCCTGACAACTACTCCTAATATGACCTAAATTACTTCTATAAAGAATAAAAATATAACAAAAAACCCAAACACTGGCATGACTGCCAATGGGAAAGGGAGTGTGTTTAATTGTATTGAATGTGCACTTATAGTATACTATACATTAAAATACTTGCAGGAAATATATTAATGAAATAAAGCACCACTTCTTATTCAAACGTGCGAGAAACCATGATTCTGTAAGACGTCAATAGAGTTCATGCCGTGTTTCCAGACAGCATTACTGATCATGTGCTGTTATTGATTATAGAGTTATTGAGTTTCCAGACAGCATTATTGATCATGTGCAGTTATTGATTATAGAGTTATTGAGTTTCCAGACAGCATTATTGATCATGTGCTGTTATTGATTATAGAGTTATTGAGTTTCAGACAGCATTATTGATGATGTGCTGTTATTGATTATAGAGTTATTGAGTTTCCAGACAGCATTATTGATGATGTGCTGTTATTGATTATAGAGTTATTGAGTTTCAGACAGCATTATTGATGATGTGCTGTTATTGATTATAGAGTTATTGAGTTTCAGACAGCATTATTGATCATGTGCTGTTATTGATTATAGAGTTATTGAGTTTCAGACAGCATTATTGATGATGTGCTGTTATTGATTATAGAGTTATTGAGTTTCAGACAGCATTATTGATGATGTGCTGTTATTGATTATAGAGTTATTGAGTTTCAGATAGCATTATTGATGATGTGCTGTTATTGATTATAGAGTTATTGAGTTTCAGACAGCATTATTGATCATGTGCTGTTATTGATTATAGAGTTATTGAGTTTCAGACAGCATTATTGATCATGTGCTGTTATTGATTATAGAGTTATTGAGTTTCAGACAGAATTATTGATGATGTGCTGTTATTGATTATAGAGTTATTGAGTTTCCAGACAGCATTATTGATGATGCGCTGTTATTGATTATAGAGTTATTGAGTTTCCAGACAGCATTATTGATGATGTGCTGTTATTGATTATAGAGTTATTGAGTTTCCAGACAGCATTATTGATGATGTGCTGTTATTGATTATAGAGTTATTGATTTTCAGACAGCATTATTGATGATGTGCTGTTATTGATTATAGAGTTATTGAGTTTCCAGACAGCATTATTGATCATGTGCTGTTATTGATTATAGAGTTATTGAGTTTCAGATAGCATTACTGATCATGTGCTGTTATTGATTATAGAGTTATTGAGTTTCAGACAGCATTATTGAAGATGTGCTATTATTGATTATAGAGTTATTGAGTTTCCAGACAGCATTATTGATCATGTGCTGTTATTGATTATAGAGTTATTGAGTTTCAGACAGCATTATTGATGATGTGCTGTTATTGATTATAGAGTTATTGATTTTCCAGACAGCATTATTGATCATGTGCTGTTATTGATTATAGAGTTATTGAGTTTCCAGACAGCATTATTGATCATGTGCTGTTATTGATTATAGAGTTATTGAGTTTCCAGACAGCATTATTGATGATGTGCTGTTATTGATTATAGAGTTATTGATTTTCAGACAGCATTATTGATCATGTGCTGTTATTGATAATAGAGTTATTGAGTTTCAGACAGCATTATTGATGATGTGCTGTTATTGATTATAAAGTTATTGAGTTTCAGACAACATTATTGATGATGTGCTGTTATTGATTATAGAGTTATTGAGTTTCAGACAGCATTATTGATGATGTGCTGTTATTTACTATAGAGTTATTGAGTTTCAGACAGCATTATTGATGATGTGCTGTTATTGATTATAGAGTTATTGAGTTTCAGACAGCATTATTGATCATGTGCTGTTATTGATAATAGAGTTATTGAGTTTCAGACAGCATTATTGATCATGTGCTGTTATTGACTATAGAGTTATTGAGTTTCCAGACAGCATTACTGATCATGTGCTGTTATTGATTATAGAGTTATTGAGTTTCCAGACAGCATTATTGATCATGTGCTGTTATTGATTATAGAGTTATTGAGTTTCCAGACAGCATTATTGATGATGTGCTGTTATTGATTATAGAGTTATTGAGTTTCAGACAGCATTATTGATGATGTGCTGTTATTGATTATAGAGTTATTGAGTTTCCAGACAGCATTATTGATCATGTGCTGTTATTGATTATAGAGTTATTGAGTTTCCAGACAGCATTATTGATCATGTGCTGTTATTGATTATATAGTTATTGAGTTTCAGACAGCATTATTGATGATGTGCTGTTATTGATTATAGAGTTATTGAGTTTCAGACAGCATTATTGAAGATGTGCTGTTATTGATTATAGAGTTATTGAGTTTCAGACAGCATTATTGATCATGTGCTGTTATTGATTATAGAGTTATTGAGGTTCCAGACAGCATTACTGATCATGTGCTGTTATTGATTATAGAGTTATTGAGTTTCAGACAGCATTATTGATGATGTGCTGTTATTGATTATAGAGTTATTGAGTTTCATACAGCATTATTGATGTTTCAGACAGCATTATTGATGATGTGCTGTTATTGAGTTTCATACAGCATTATTGATGTTTCAGACAGCATTATTGATGATGTGCTGTTATTGATTATAGAGTTATTGAGTTTCAGACAGCATTATTGATGATGTGCTGTTATTGATTATAGAGTTATTGAGTTTCAGACAGCATTATTGATCATGTGCTGTTATTGATTATAGAGTTATTGAGTTCCCAGACAGCATTATTGATCATGTGCTGTTATTGATTATAGAGTTATTGAGTTTCAGACAGCATTATTGATGATGTGCTGTTATTGATTATAGAGTTATTAAGTTTCAGACAGCATTATTGATGATGTGCTGTTATTGATTATAGAGTTATTGAGTTTCAGACAGCATTATTGAAGATGTGCTGTTATTGATTATAGAGTTATTGAGTTTCAGACAGCATTATTGATGATGTGCTGTTATTGATTATAGAGTTATTGAGTTTCAGACAGCATTATTGATGATGTGCTGTTATTGATTATAGAGTTATTGAGTTTCAGACAGCATTATTGATGATGTGCTGTTATTGACTATAGAGTTATTGAGTTTCAGACAGCATTATTGATGATGTGCTGTTATTGATTATAGAGTTATTGAGTTTCAGACAGCATTATTGATGAGGTGCTGTTATTGACTATAGAGTTATTGAGTTTCAGACAGCATTATTGATGATGTGCTGTTATTGATTATAGAGTTATTGAGTTTCAGACAGAATTATTGATGATGTGCTGTTATTGATTATAGAGTTATTGAGTTTCAGACAGCATTATTGATGATGTGCTGTTATTGATTATAGAGTTATTGAGTTTCAGATAGCATTATTGATGATGTGCTGTTATTGATTATAGAGTTATTGAGTTTCAGACAGCATTATTGATGATGTGCTGTTATTGATTATAGAGTTATTGAGTTTCCAGACAGCATTATTGATGATGTGCTGTTATTGATTATAGAGTTATTGAGTTTCAGACAGCATTATTGATGATGTGCTGTTATTGATTATAGAGTTATTGAGTTTCAGACAGCATTATTGATGATGTGCTGTTATTGACTATAGAGTTATTGAGTTTCAGACAGCATTATTGATGATGTGCTGTTATTGATTATAGAGTTATTGAGTTTCAGACAGCATTATTGATGATGTGCTGTTATTGATTATAGAGTTATTGAGTTTCAGACAGCATTATTGATGATGTGCTGTTATTGATTATAGAGTTATTGAGTTTCAGACAGCATTATTGATGATGTGCTGTTATTGACTATAGAGTTATTGAGTTTCAGACAGCATTATTGATGATGTGCTGTTATTGATTATAGAGTTATTGAGTTTCAGACAGCATTATTGATGATGTGCTGTTATTGATTATAGAGTTATTGAGTTTCAGATAGCATTATTGATGATGTGCTGTTATTGATTATAGAGTTATTGAGTTTCAGACAGCATTATTGATGATGTGCTGTTATTGATTATAGAGTTATTGAGTTTCAGACAGCATTATTGATGATGTGCTGTTATTGATTATAGAGTTATTGAGTTTCCAGACAGCATTATTGATGATGTGCTGTTATTGACTATAGAGTTATTGAGTTTCAGACAGCATTACTGATCATGTGCTGTTATTGATTATAGAGTTATTGAGGTTCAGACAGCATTATTGATGATGTGCTGTTATTGATTATAGAGTTATTGTTATGGAGTTTCCAGACAGCATTACTGATCATGTGCTGTTATTGATTTTAGAGTTATTGAGTTTCCAGACAGCATTATTGATCATGTGCTGTTATTGATTATAGAGTTATTGAGTTTCCAGACAGCATTATTGATGATGTGCTGTTATTGATTATAGAGTTATTGAGTTTTCAGACAGCATTATTGATGATGTGCTGTTATTGATTATAGAGTTATTGATTTTCCAGATAGCATTATTGATGATGTGCTGTTATTGATTATAGAGTTATTGAGTTTCCAGACAGCATTATTGATCATGTGCTGTTATTGATTATAGAGTTATTGAGTTTTCAGACAGCATTATTGATGATGCGCTGTTATTGATCGGTGTTATAAACGGGACGAGAGCGAGAGTAATCATGTGACCCAAATGCCTCTTCATCTCTTCAGTGCTCGTCTTCCTCAGCGGGACACTTATATCTCAGAGATCATCATAAACACAGTCTGTCCCGAGGAACGACACCGCCAAACAAACAGAGGATGAAATGGAAATGAACGGAAAGAGAGAAAATGTGTGAAAGAAAAGTAAGCAGCGTAGGAGGACTGAGACGAATCTCACGGAAACCTGTCACGAACATATCCAGGTCACAGACAGTGACGAAAGAAACAGTAGAAATTACATTATTTCAATTTAAATATATTTTAATATTAAATTAAAATATTCAGACATAGTAAAATTTGGGTAAAATTTGAATTTGGGTGCAAAATGTGGTTTAATTGTCATGAAAAAAATTCGAAATATTATTATTATTATTTTTTTTAAATGATCATTTTCATATATTATTGCAAAATATATTTTCATATTTTTCTCTTGTGTTTTTGTGGTGAAATATGACCTGGACCTGTCAAGAACATTTCCAGGTCACATATGATGACATCTATTGTTTTTTTATTATTATTTGCATTTATTTATATTTAAATTATATATTTTTAACATTTATAATATAAAATATTTTAACATTTTAATTAGTAAAATAAATTATTTTGCTCTAAGAAAATGAAGCCTATTTTTTGGGAAGTCTGTTATCGCATTAAGAATAATGGAGAGACAACATACACATTTGGGTGAAATGTGGTTAAATTATCATGACAAACTGTCACAACGTTTTTTATTTCATTTTGAATAATTTTCATACATTATTGCAAAATACAATTTCCTATTTTTCTCTTGAGTTTTTGTGTTGAAATATAACTGGAACATGTCTTCATGAGCTTCACCCCCCGAGGCCAGAAATCACAGTTAAAATGAACACACACACACACACACACACCAACACACATATAAATGCACACACACACTGTGTATCTCTGATTGAGCCAGAGAACATCAGAAACATCTCTTGACGAGAACAGCGGGTGATGTGTTTCTGAAGAGAGAGAGATGAGTGAAAGTTAAAACAGGACACGAGTCCATCGACAGACTCTAATGGACGGATCGATAGCGACCGTCTCTACTCTGGGACCAATGAGACTGTGCTAATATCCTCTGAATATATGCAGAAATATTCAAATCATGTCAATTTACATAAACCGAACACGATTTATAGATTATCAAGACAGAATATGCTAATCAATGACCAGAAGATAACTCCACATCATCTACATAAACTCATTCAGAAATGTCCTGTTGCTTCTACATGTCGTCACTTCTTCTCGAGTCTCTCCATCATTGTCTGACTCTGGTTTGAACATAAAAGGCTAAAAGGTTTAGAAATTTTCACACTCTCACACACACACAAGCTGTTGAAGCTCCGCCCCCTGTGCCGGGAGCAGCAGCTCATTTGCATTTAAAGGGACAGACACACACCCTCAAAAAGTGAGAATTTTAACATGCTATAAAAATATCTGTGGGGTATTTTGAGCTAAAACTCCACACACACACAAACACACACGCTGGGGACATCAGAGTCTTATTTTACATTTTGTGAGAAGGGCATTATACCAGCCCTTTAAGACAAGCATGCATTTCTCTTCCCAAACCGCTGGACAGTGTGAAGCAATCGACTCAAAGCTGTGGGAAAGTTGTGTAACATCTGAGTTTGACAAAGATGTCTCTGTCCCGAAGCCCTGTGAGTCCCGGATGACGTGATTAAGCTCGCTGAGACCATATTAAACAGCACACACATCTGTAACAGCATCGACTAGGAAAACTGCACAACACCTTCAGCCAAAACCAGCATAAATAAGGCCATGTGTGCCAGAATCACTTTATATTACAGATGTGTGGAAATATGCGGTGAATATCAACTGAAAATCAATGGTAAAAAGTCATTAGCCGACAGATTATTAAAATACAGCAGTGAAATGCAAGTCTTTTATGCTCACATACTGTTTATAAGTTTTGGGTAAGTAAATTAATACTTTTATTCAGAAAGGAGACCCTAAATTGATCTTGAGAATAAAGACATGTAATGTTACAAAAGATGATATTTAAAATTAACTTTCTATTCATCAAATAATCCTGAAAAATAAAATCTATCATGGTTTCCTCACATATATGAACTGTTTTCAACACTGATAATAATCATAAATATTTCTTGAGCATCAGATCATCACATTAGAGTGATTTCTGAAGGATCATGTGACACTGAAGACTAAAATGTAATAATATTTCACAATTTCACTGTGTTTACTGTATTTTTGCTCATATAAATGCTGTGTTGGAGTATGGCAAGCCGTTTTAACTTTTATTCATTTCCAGGATATGAATACTTGATATCAACAATTCAATTTTCACTAGTTAAAATTATATTTATTGATATCAGGAATAATATTTCTACTAGTAACAATGGTAATTCTTGACATCAACATTTACATTTTCACTAGTTAAAATGATAATTCTTGATATCAACAATTGAATTGCAACTAGTAAAAACTATAATTCTTGATATCTGTAATTGTATTTTCACTAGTGAAATGTCACCATAGGCTGCCATTCAAAATCAATTCTTGATATCAAGAATTGATTTCTTACTAGTTGAAATTCCAATTTCACATATCAGAAATACAATTCTTACTAGTAAAAACCTTTATTTTTGATATCAAGAATTAAATTGTCACTAGTTGAAATGTCTATTCTTGATATCAACAATTGAATTGCTACTAGTAACAATGTTCATTTTTGATATCAATAATTCAATTTTCACTAGTGACAATGTTAATTTCTGATATCATGAATGTGATTGTTACTAGTAAGAAAGCCATTTTAGACATCTGAAATAATATTGATATCAGAAATACATTTTCAGATATCAAAAATGAAAAATTGTACTAGTAGCAATTCAGTTGTTGATATCAAGAATAGACATTTAGACTAGTGATAATTTAATTATTGATATCAGGAATTCGCATTTTTACTAGTAACAATGTAATTATTGATATCAAAAATTATATTTCTACTAGTAGGAAATCAATTCTTGATATCAACAATTGATTTTGAATGGCAGTCTATGGTGACATTTCACTAGTGAAAATACAATTGTTGATATCAAGAATTACATTTTTGATATCAATAATTCAATTGTTGATATCAAGAATTGAATTGTTGATATCAACAATTGAATTGTTGATATCAAAAATGTAATTGTTGATATCAAAAATGTAATTGTTGATATCAAAAAATGTAATTGTTGATATCAAAAATGTAATTGTTGATATCAAGTATTCATATCCTGGAAATGAATAAAAGTTAAAACGGCTTGCCATAGTATGTGAGCAGAAGAGACTCTTTCAGAAACGACACTAACTCAAAATGTAT
>JARWKJ010000003.1:61882386-61952911 GCA_029959095.1 Rhinichthys osculus | reverse complement strand
ACCTCTGATTTATCACATCACACACAACTTTCCTCACTGCCCACAGGAAGATGTTATTGCTCAACAATTGCTCTTTCTTTCTTTGCTCCGAATGAGTAAAACATTTAGTGTTACACCGCACATGTTCTTCCTCACTACTGCTGGTTATATTATCATAGTATTTATTATATTTGTCTTGTTTTCCAGTGCAAATAACATTCTTAAATCAAGATATATTTACTGGAGAAGCAAAATAAGATATTAAGTCTCATTTTCTGAAAAACAAAATATCAAAAATTAAGTTTAAGCTTAAAAAAATAATAAGAAAATTTGCCAATGGGGTCAGAAAAATAATCTTAATAGAAAGGAAAAGCAAGATATGTGTTCTTGTTGTATGCATAATTGTAGATAACAAGACTTTAAGTCTTTTTTCTAAGTAAACGTGTCTTGATTTAAGACTTTTTAGGTATTTGTAATGGAAAACAAGACAAAAATACAAAATAAGAAAATCATTTTTTGTGCAAAAAAGATCTTTTAATCTTTTAAGCTTAAACTCTTCTTGATACATTCCTCAGAAAACAAGACGTCTTAACTGATTTCATTTGGCATCTCAAGTAAATGCATCTTGATTTAAAAAACTTAAACAAACACTAATACGTCAATAGCCGTCATATTATTTACATTTACTAAAACATGATAAACACAGAGATTATTAAAGCCTTCCTGAACTGCAGAAGCAGATTAAAGCAGGAATCTGGAGGAGGATGCTGTGTGTTTATGCGTGTTAGTAACTTTCATATTTATAGGATTACACTGATATAAGCAGGACGTGTGTCGATTTTACAGTGATTATTACAGGCATAATAGCAGAGTAAAAATGAGAATTAATAAAGCTGAGATCGGGTCAACACAATTTCACCCTCGGTTCTGCGACGGCTGCGAGTTAAATGAAGTCGGCCTGTCTCAAAACCAATGCATTTGCCATGTCAAAAAATGTTTTTCTTCTGATTATCCAGATTTGCAATGACTGCAAAAAAATTATGTTCTTCCTCAGTATTTGTGTCTTGTTTTCCAGCACAAATATCTAAACATTCTTAAATAGATATTCATGTACTGGAGATGCAAAGTGACTGAAGATAAGAAGTTTTTCTAAAGACTTTGTGCTAAAAACAAATACATTATTACTATATTTTTTCTGACCCCATTGGAAGACATTTTCTTATTTCAAGAAAAAAAAAACTCTATTCCTATTTTTTCCGGAAAACAACTTTTCAATATTACTCTGTAAAAAAATTATTGTCTAATTCAATATTTTTTCATGTGTTTTCCAGAAAAATATCTAAACATTCTTAAGTCAAGATAGATTTACTGGTGATGCAACATAATAAGATGCATCAGAATTAACTTTGTATTAAAACAAGAGCAAAAATCTGCTAATGTGGCAGACAAATACATTGAATTTAAAGGGAATTGGCAGATACTTTTACACAAAAAAACAAAACAAGATGTCATTTATTTGTTTCACAAAAAAATGCAAGTAGGAGTATTTTACTCAGAAATTGTTAGTAAATTTCACAAACAATAAAAAACAAACAGCAAGTAGAACACTGAATTAAACGTGAAATTAAGTAATTTAAAATTGAATAAATTAAGTAGAAATGGCGTTTTCTTGTAAAACGTACCAATTATCCATGCTTTATTTACAACTTCAAAATATAATTTTTACAGAGTAAAATCAAGATACATTTACTTGAGAACCAAAATGTCATAAGATATTAAAGTCTTGATTTGTATATTTTTTTATGATTGAAAAGTTTATGCTTGAAATAAGAAAAACTGCCAATGTGGTCCGAAAAATAAACTTAATTCAAAAAGTAAACAAGTTTATTCGTCTGCCACCATTGGCAGATATTTGTCTTACTTTTACGAGTAAACACTTCATTTTGACACAAAACTTTATATGTTGTCATTTTGCTTATCAAGTAAATGTACCTTGATTTAAGAAAGTTTTCACTAACAAATGCTGGGTTGTTTCAACCCATGTTTGGGTCAAATATGGACAAACCCAACTGATAATTTTTTTAACCCAACAGTTGTGTTTGTCCATATTTGATCCAAACCCAGCATTTTTTAGAGTGATATTTGCTCTGAAAAACAAGACAGACGTCAGGCTGAGATTCTGTGTGGTAGTAGTGGACAGTATTTTTAGGCGTCATGATAAAGGACACTGGGATATGTTGCGGTCGGGCTATTCTCGGGCAAGCAGTTGTATACCGGTGTGTATTACGTTCCTGAAGACATCAGACCACATGTGACTGCCTGGGACTTACGCAAACCTCAAGCAGCGTTCGGAAACTATTACGTTTTTCACATTTTCAGGTTACAAACATCCTGTCAATCAAGAGCTAAGACCTCTGACCATGAAACGTCAAAACCTGAATCAATCTCATGAGCGACTGGAGAAACGTCCTTGTAGTAGAGTTGAGGACGGTGTGGTGTGACGTTACTAAGTGTGTGTCAACTGAGTGCTATTTCAAGACCTCGAGCTGTTGCACAAAACACCCTGAAAGAGTGTGTGTGTGAATCAAGTTTAATAGGCTGATCAAACAAAAAATAGTGCATGTTTGTGCTCAGTTTGAGTTTATTCAGCTTTAGGGACAAAATGGTGCAAAAAAAAATATAGCTAAATCTGACAAAAAACACCTCAAATATTATAAATAACTTGATAAATAAAGTACATAATGCACAAATAAATACAAAAAAAAAGTTTTATTTTATAGTGGTAAGTGAAATGTAGAGAAAATATCAAATTGCATTGTCTGAATCGTAAAAACAAACTATACTTGCGTTCGCAGCGATGCCATAGAAGAGCTATTTTTGGTTTCCCAAAGAAAATTTCAGTGATTTCAGTCATTTTTTTCTTATTGTGAAGAACATTTAATAATCTAAAGAACTTTTCCCACTATATATAATCTTTTGTAGGATGGAAAGATTCCATGGATGTTAAAGGTTCTTCATGGAACCATCAATGCCAATTAAGAACCTTCATTTGTACGAGAGAAATAAGTGTAGTGATAATCAGATAGGTAATCGAGCCAGCTCTGGTATGTTGAGTAAACTAACTAGATTCTAATTTACTAAAGTCTCTTCCATTCGTGAAACAAAGGGGACAGTGTTTTGAATTGATTAAATCATCGCACATGCAGCGGCTTCTCTGATGAATGAACAACGAAGTGCTTTGCTTACTAATCGAGCCAGCTCGGAACATGTGACTCGAGATGACATCTCGTGAGTCCGGCCAAAGACCACGCGACCCCTTTGGGTCTCCTCTTATTTAATCACCTCACACACAGAGCATAAGTGTAATAACGTAATCACCACCACTCAAATGATTAAACTCATCAACTCAGAGGAGTACGCACACACACGAAACTCCCCGGAGGGGGAGTGAGCAAGAGTTCACCACCCCGGCAAACTCTAACTGAACTCTGATACACACACACACGCAGAAACACTCATTCATGAACTTTTAAATGCTTACCTCTTTAAACGTATGAAGTGTTTCTCTTGTTGTGTTTTACAATCCCCATGTGACCAAATTGATGTAACTATAAGCTTTTATGGTATGTAATAAGTTTGACATTCGTTTAATCACGAAAAATCATCTATCTGCATTTTACTAGCCCTAGGAATGTCGCGCTGGGTATGATTGGAATCAGAGGAATCGAATAAGATCGAATCACTGACCCAAAGTGCAACATGAGGCATACTTTTATCAATACCAGTTTAGAAGTGTATTTTTACTAAATGTTATCTTCCATGCACATGACCCGGAGGGCGTGTGTTTTCGCAAACACAGAAGTTTGACAACACGCCCCCTCCCAAACGATTGGATAGGACACGCAAGAAGGGCGTGCCTCTAGCTCCTTCAAAACTCGAACGCCACAATCTGTTCGATGCAGTTTCTACGCCACATGAGAGCTTTTCCTGTGAGAGGATCCATGGCTCCTTCGGGGAGCTTTCTCCGTTTTCTTTAATCTTTCTTTATTTTCGTCTTCGGACTTTTCTTACGTTTAGTTTCAGTGAAATGAACGTAATCGGCAACTTCAACCTGAAGGAGACTCTTCGAATCTGCAGCGACCACGCTCGCCCAGAAGAGCTGAGAAAGCACGCACCCGCTCCTAAGGACACGCACGCAAGACGCGGTTTTCCTCAGCAACACCAGGAGAACCAAAGACCTTTAAGCCTTCATTCAAACTAACGCGCTTTGCCCGCTCTGAACTACCACGTGAACGCATGACGCGAGGACAGAGACACGCACCCTTATTCACATCAACCACAAAGAGCTTTACCTGTGCAAGTAATCGTTTACCATTCTTTCAAGGTTTAAGATCTGTTGATTCTTGGTGTCTAAAAAGGTTCTGTGTCTATGATGAATTTTGCCAAACCAGAAGATCTCTCATCTTCGCACTCTCTCTCTCTCTCTCTCTCTCTCTCTCTCACTCCCAATCTTGCGCTCTCGCAATCTCTCTCTCTCACTCCTGTTTGTTATTCGTCTGTCTCATTTGTTTTACTGTTTACTGTACATACATGTATCCCGTGTTTAAATGTAGAATTCTGTATCCGTAGTTTCATTTTATTAAAACCATTATATTCTTGATTGTTTTGAATGCTCATATTTTACAAGTCAATGAAATGCGATCCAATAGCTACAAAGCTTTACAAGTTGTTATATATCAGTAACGTAAATTTTATAAACACGAGAAAATTAATGTTCACGGCCGGAACATTGAGATTTCTTGGAGTTTATAAAAAGGGATAACGTTGTTGAATTAATTGATGGGTTAATCTTACAGCCGTTTGCTGGACAAACCGATTGTTTGATAGCCAATTTATTCCCTTAAAGTTATCTCATATAATCGATCTGAAATGAGACCATTGATATATGAATGAGGAATTATAATTCGTTGTGATTGATCATTCGTATATACAATCGATCTATTTTCAATTTCGATAATTTAACTGTAATATGCAATATATTAATCATATTCATGATTAATTATTAAAATTCCCTATGCATAATTTGAGCTAATTAAGGCACATCTCGATGTCGCTACAATTTGGTGGAGAATGCAGGCATTTCAAACTTTGTTTTATGAGCAAATTCAGTTTCTATATGGTTATTAATAATTTTGTGCACGCACGATATGGAATTTTGAAATTGTGAGATAAGTCGCAACGCGAACTCACTCCTAACTGACTGAGGCAAAAAACCGACGTCAGTCAGTAACGTTACATTTTAACAGCTGCTAAAATATGCATAGACATGTTTATCACTGTTAAATGCTGAGTACACTGCAGTATTAATATTGCAGATGTCCTGTTAAGAGACGAAGAAAACTCTCTGCAGGTGATACATTTTAATATGTTTAAAACCGCCTATTAAGACGAAGAAATCTCTTTTTAGTGTGAGACGTAAATCTGATCAGAGCGAGATTCCTTTGATTCAGTAGTAAAAGGCCTGATATTATAATCGTTAGAGTAACGATGAACTCCTGGTTTGGAAAAACATTGACTTAGCTACTCAATTGTAAAAAACCGAAAAGCATATTATCACAAGTGCTATTTGATATATGCTTGGAGTCGAAAACAGATGAATAATTCCTGTTTCCTTTTGCACGACGCAGCGAAGAAAACCTGCTAACGTGTTAAATAAATATAGCACCGATAAAAATCCAAAACTGAAAACATTTTTAATCAATGCCATTTGATAAATGTTATTTGGAGTTGAAAAACAGATGAATAATTCCTGTTTCCTTGCACAACGCAGCGAAGAAAACCTGCCAATGTGTTTAAAATAAGTATAGCACCGGAAAGAAATCCGTCGAGATTTAAATGAGACAGTGCATGTCCCCCGAGACACTCGAAAGCGGCTGGTTGCAATACTACTGCCAAACGCTAGGGTGCGCCCTTGAGTGTTTTCCAGTATCAGATTGCCTCCACGCCCTCCATGAGCGAAATAGCGTCATCGTGTGGACACTAGCGGTAAAGTGTCTTTTCTTCAATTTTCTCTTCCCACAACTTCAAAGTTTACCAGTGAGATTTTGAACTCGTGTTTCTAACTTTCAATGCATGGCAATTTACAGCCTCGTTTACTAACATGATTTTCCCTGCCTTGACTGTGTGCACTTGTTTTGGATTTTGGTTCAAACCACATTTGAACTTAAAAATTCAAAATTATGTCTTAGCAGTTTCTGATGACCGCTCTGTTTTGAAATGGCTTTCTCCCAGTTGATCTTATGTTGGTTACTACCACTGACACCTCACTGTGGTCGTGATCATCAAATATAAGGCCAACCCTTAATTTCCTACACTTATTCAAATTTGGTTTGAAGCAAACAGATTTCAAGGTTAATTTGAATTAAGTCTCATTGCCTGTTGGGAATTGTTTTATGGCTTTTTCTATATTTCCCTTTTCAAATTATTTTTAATAATTTTGATTTTATTTTATTACAACTGTCTCCTTGCTGTTCTAGAAGTTACTTAACATCTATGAATACGCTTGATTTGAATCGTATTTAAACCAGTTTGAATGCAATTTAAATCAAGTTCTCTGTCAGCCAGCTTGACCACTAAGAGGAAGTGGCCCAAACCCCTTTGTGGCCCAAACGCGCCACTACAGCCTGCCTCCTCCTGTGCTCTTCCTGCGGCTCTAAAACTCTCCTCCGAAGGGAGACTAGGTTATTCTGATAATTAACATTGTCATAACATCCCTTTGTTTTTACCATAATTTTAGTAAAGCCGTTGCCTTTGATTTTTCTAAAAAAAAAAAAAAAAAAAAGAAGACACTCAATTTGATTTAGATAAAAGAGCTTTAATTCACGTTGAGGTTCAATTGTTCTTCATCCTGTTTTGTGTTTGTAGGTAGAAATCTCTCTCGGGCTGTGGCGATTTGACAGTCAGCTCTGCTCGAGGTCCGGCGGGCTGGTTCATCTGATCTGCGTCACCAGCACTGACTGAGCACGGGTCTCGGACTTTCCTGTATCTTTCCCTTCGTGCGGCCCGCAACACGACATTACCAATTCGGCACCGCCGGTTGTGTTCCAGGTCAAGTTGCTTGAGAGGGCGCACCTAGGTACAGGTGCACCGAAAGGCCCGGGACACTGCTGTCAAGTGTTTGGGGCGACAGAAGGACCAACCACGATGCTGACTTCGAGCGGAATGACCTCATTTCACCCCAGGCAAACTAGAAAAAGGTATTAAGCCCATCCACTTAATATTGGCCACAGAATCTAGAGATTCCCCGGTCATGGGAGTGTTTGGCTCCCTCTCAAAGCCACAAACTGCAGGCTTAGGCCTCCTTTTCCCCTTTTAACACTTCTCGTGTACTATTAATGCCATTTCATTACAGACCTTTCCATTTTTGATGGTTGCAGGTTACTTCAAACTTTGCTATCTTGCCATTGCTCTGTTCTGTTGTGCTCTGTTCCTTTCAGTTCATCTAGAGACAGAACCTCTTGAGACACCAAGGAAAGCTGAAGAATAGTTTGACAACCAAGTCGTTAGCATAAACCGGTGACCCCTAAGCTAGCGCCCTGTCAAAAATCTTCATTCAGACACATGATGACCTACCCAAATTGTCCCACCGAACGGTTTAACTGTCTGCCTCAGTTAACCAGAATTTTCATACACGGCCTAGCCGGTATTATACCTCGTTAGACATAGACGAACTTGCATTGGTCTCTCTGTGTGTGTTGTGTTCCTCTCGCCCACAGTGAAGCCAGTATGTTCCGGTCCTACAGTCCCACAACCCGCTGGGACAACATGGAGACATGGCTGAGATTCATGACACCTCCATTCCTGCCCAAGGTCGCCAGTGACAGAGCCCGAGCCAAGAGCAGCTGGACGCAGACGTGGACACGCTAATGTCGCACCAACCCAGCCAAAGCTCCCACGACAAAGACTGGGCCAAACACGTCAAAACCTCGCTTTCCAGCTCACCGCGCAAGCACGCCTCCGCAAAGGAGCCGCATCGCCCTGGAGCACAAGGTTGCAACGCCGAGGATGACAACGACCCCGAGCTACAAAAGGAAGTGGAAAGACTTCAAACTGCCCTGGCTAACCTTCATCGACACAGACCGAAGTGAATAGTCAGAGAAAAGAACCAGAGAGGAACTCGACGAGAAACTCCGACAAAGTGAAGCCTCTTGCAAAGAGCAGAGACCGAACTGAAAGAGACTCGAAAGCGCACGGCCTGCGAAAAACTCAAAAGAGGCCCGTGCGACCATCCACAAGCCCGTTCAACAGAGACAAGATCTCGAACACGAACTTGGCACCGATCACACAGAGTTGCCACACTCTTATAGACTGCAGCATGACCTGAAAAGGGGAAACACACACCACAAGTTTCCCCTGACCGGTCCGCACATTTCAGCCAACGCACAAGAGCTGAAAAGGGGGGGTGAAAAAGCCCGCCTTCCACACATCTCTGACAATCTACAGGACATTGATTTTTCACCTGCAGTCTCCAACCGGTGAACACACGTCACAGACACCCAGCAGCACAGACCTAGAAGAACCTGTGCTACCACCACCGGCTTCGAACGAGTTTGCTGTGGAACTTACAACGAACCTGTGACTGAGGACACAAGTTTCAAGAAACTTTCCCTCCAAAACCCGTCAGCCACCATAGTTCTTCTGCCCCCACGCAATGCCCACTCAACGATGCGTGAAGGTCCCCTCAGTAAGAATTCCTAAAACCCCAAATTCCTGAACTGCAAAACCAGAAGACACACTGCACGAACACCGTGCAAGACTCAGCTAAAAGGTCCTTGATCAACATCGGACATAAAACTTTTAAAAGTAGATGAAAGTGTGCTCAAAGAGTTGCAAGACTCTGCGTCTGTAAAATTAGAATTTTACTGATTTAAAGGAATCTTAGACGGACATGTAAGCCTCAACGGCCGACAGACTATGCACGACTCTTTTGAAACAAACGGTTTCTAGATGTTGAGTAAATCGGCACCGCTAAACATTAGGTTCCGTGACAGTGAAGAGTTACATAGAACACCAGCTCCAAATAGGGTATACGTTACCTTGACGCCAGAGTGTAGTAAAATCACCTGAGTTCTAAACTACCGTTAACCCACGGGCGTGCACTTGATCATCGCGATCCAACTAAAACAAAACGTGCAACACGTGTTTCGATCGCTGGCTTGTCTAAATGCCGATAAAACAATAGCTGGAATTGACATCTCTACTTCAAGTAAAAGAGCCTTAGATTCTCAATTTCCTTACTCTGTAAACAAATAGAATAAGACAAGCTTTGACTTGCAGCAATTCTATTTCCTTACTTTGTAAACAAATAGAATAAGTCACGTAAAGTAAAGAGCAAAGTACAATTAGCAAATGCCAAAACGCATCTGCAGTTTACTAAATAGAACATCAAGTTCTTGAAAAACAAAGTATAGGCGCCTCCTGTTAACCCGTTAAAACGTGTGTGATTCATGTAAAATGTACAGACATTCTTCAAGTACTGTTGAATTGTTCTGACATGCTCTGGTTCCCATGACAACAACTTGCCACAGGAAATGTTAACTCGTAATGTCACTTTTGTAAACAAACCAGCCTGGGTGGCTAAGCTAAATCTAGCCTAGCATCCAGCTAACTTAGGCTAAGCTAACCTAGCCTAGCATCAAGCTAACTTAGGCTAAGCTAACCTAACCTAGCTCCCGTACAGCATAGGCTAAGCTAAATAACTTCCACAGTTAGCAGCTAGCATCATTTACTTGAACCCTTAATCACCGCCTGTGTTCCACAGGGCAAAGTATTCTAGAATACTTTCCTCAACACCAGTTAGGGTTTCTAATTATCCACTTTCCGTGTTTGCAATTCTTATTAGCTAAAGTTCACCTTCACTGGTTTAGGAATACTCCTTGCTAACCGTTGAAGACTAACTTCGCAGATCCCCTGTTAATTAAACTTAAGTTTAACTACATGTAAACTGCGTAACTAACTACAGAAGAATTTGTATAACCATAGGAATTTTCATCTGCATGTTGACTAAACCTTTGGAGGGACACACACGATGTGGTTTTGAACATGCAACCGCTACAACCCACTATAAAGTGTTGATCAAAGCAAATCCAAAGTTTAGTCACTAATGCCACTGATTATTCTCGACTTCAGATCATTCCTGTGTTTGATCATTTTATTCCATTTTGCTTTAGTTTTTATTTTAATTTCCTCTCTTATTCAAATGTGGTTCCAGTCCCCATAGGCCCCAGAAAGGAAACAGAGACACCTGTACTTGTGATTGTGTTTATTTTCAACAAGCGCACTCATTTTTGTGACCCTGAAACACAAGTATTTCAGCACTTCACTAGGGCACAACTATAGTCCAGAGAATTGATAATAAGCATTATTCGAATAGGACAGCTGTCCTTTTTCCCCCTATCATTCACTTCGTCAAGCCGGAGTGACCCACTAGTTAAGTCCAGAGAAATAATTTCGTCTTAAGACAATTATTTCATCTCGGCTATCCCCTTCACAGGACGTACTCTCGGAACCACAGAAAGTCTTGGCCTCCTAACATCCACAGCTAAGATAAGGATACAAGACACACTTCACTAGCTAGCCACACGTGAAACGCCTAGCTTTATGCTACATACCTAGTGAACCCGTTAAACCGTGGTTCTGAACTTTTAGGGTCATGCATTAGTCTCTCCCCACAAGTGTGACAAAAGTCACAGAGCCCCTGCTTCACCTTACCTTAACCTTTCAGCTTACCAAAGACTATGACAAAACAATGGACACTATGAGAAACCACCTCTCATCCCCTCCAACCACCCACGGACGCCGTCTGCAAAAACCGACGACCGGTGCTTCAGCCAACCTGCGTCAACAAGCACATGCTGCGTGCACTAAACAACATTCAGCGTTCTGCACCTGATGCCATCACTGCGCCACAGCTTGTGATGCCACAGTGCAAAAGGGGGGTAATGCCAATGTATGCCGCAGCACCAGAGACACTTGCAAGACACCGAAGCAAGTGGCATACTGGCATCCTCAAAGCGAAAAGACTGTCCGAGCCAACCGAGGACGACACTCGCTGAAATTTTTCCTCCCTTTCTCTTTCTCTCTCCCTTTCACTTTTACCAGGATGCTGCTGTGGTTCGCGATGCCTGTGCCTCCAGCCAGAGGACAGCCGCAATCGGACATCTCACCAGGTCCGACAGCAGGCATCGTCCGGAGAGGACAACAACTCCTGATCACCAACTGCAGGACCCACACCCAGAAAGTGTGTGTTCGACGCAACCCCCGCAACGTCTACAGAGCACCTCACCCCAGCACAGCAGCCCAGCTGTACAGCTGGACCCGTGCCCGATGGACAGAGGACTCCCTCGCTCACGCCAAGGCCGAGCACATGCTCAACCAACTTGATAAAATGACTGTCACACAAGCCGAGTTAGGTGGACACAACCGCCGCTCCAAACGGTTCCTGGGAGCTTTGCTCGGAGCCGCCGCTGCTGTCAGAACTCTGTTAAGCATTGGTATGCCCAGTGCCAACGCAGTGAACCATGTGACTGAAATTCGGACTGAGGTCCCACAGCTAAGACTGCAACTCACAACACAGAGTGCATCCCTACAGACCATCGGAAAGACATTGATGGGAACTGTGGTAATTCTCAACATTCACAGCGTTCTGCTGAACTAGACAGTAAAAGACTTTGCTCAAACTCCGCTGGTCACAGCCCCGGACGGGGTGGCCTACCACATGACCAGCGACACACCGCTGCACCTGGCCCCACATGTGCAGCCCACGACCAAAGACATTCACTATCTCTGCCTTAGCAAACCCTTCCGCAGAGACAACACTGACGGAACCTGCGGTTGCAACCCATGATCAGCGACACACGCTGCCTTGCAGAAGCCAAGCTCACGAAAGTCGTGCCTGAAGGTCTCAGACAGCATCCCCGGAAAAGGGGGAGCCAAGTCAGAGACCACGCCGAACCTCATCGGGCTGAGCCCTCAGTCCTAACAACCACCTGCCATCCGACCTTCATGACTTACCTGCTATCCTACCATCAGGTTCCACCTGCCATCCTACTTTCATGACTTACCTACCATCTGACCAATGTGACGGTTTAACGAGGCCGCCCACACGGGTCCTGCCAAACCGCCAAAAGGGGGAATGTAGTGATAATCAGATAGGTAATCGAGCCAGCTCTGGTATGTTGAGTAAACTAACTAGATTCTAATTTACTAAAGTCTCTTCCATTCGTGAAACAAAGGGGACAGTGTTTTGAATTGATTAAATCATCGCACATGCAGCGGCTTCTCTGATGAATGAACAACGAAGTGCTTTGCTTACTAATCGAGCCAGCTCGGAACATGTGACTCGAGATGACATCTCGTGAGTCCGGCCAAAGACCACGCGACCCCTTTGGGTCTCCTCTTATTTAATCACCTCACACACAGAGCATAAGTGTAATAACGTAATCACCACCACTCAAATGATTAAACTCATCAACTCAGAGGAGTACGCACACACACGAAACTCCCCGGAGGGGGAGTGAGCAAGAGTTCACCACCCCGGCAAACTCTAACTGAACTCTGATACACACACACACGCAGAAACACTCATTCATGAACTTTTAAATGCTTACCTCTTTAAACGTATGAAGTGTTTCTCTTGTTGTGTTTTACAATCCCCATGTGACCAAATTGATGTAACTATAAGCTTTTATGGTATGTAATAAGTTTGACATTCGTTTAATCACGAAAAATCATCTATCTGCATTTTACTAGCCCTAGGAATGTCGCGCTGGGTATGATTGGAATCAGAGGAATCGAATAAGATCGAATCACTGACCCAAAGTGCAACATGAGGCATACTTTTATCAATACCAGTTTAGAAGTGTATTTTTACTAAATGTTATCTTCCATGCACATGACCCGGAGGGCGTGTGTTTTCGCAAACACAGAAGTTTGACAACACGCCCCCTCCCAAACGATTGGATAGGACACGCAAGAAGGGCGTGCCTCTAGCTCCTTCAAAACTCGAACGCCACAATCTGTTCGATGCAGTTTCTACGCCACATGAGAGCTTTTCCTGTGAGAGGATCCATGGCTCCTTCGGGGAGCTTTCTCCGTTTTCTTTAATCTTTCTTTATTTTCGTCTTCGGACTTTTCTTACGTTTAGTTTCAGTGAAATGAACGTAATCGGCAACTTCAACCTGAAGGAGACTCTTCGAATCTGCAGCGACCACGCTCGCCCAGAAGAGCTGAGAAAGCACGCACCCGCTCCTAAGGACACGCACGCAAGACGCGGTTTTCCTCAGCAACACCAGGAGAACCAAAGACCTTTAAGCCTTCATTCAAACTAACGCGCTTTGCCCGCTCTGAACTACCACGTGAACGCATGACGCGAGGACAGAGACACGCACCCTTATTCACATCAACCACAAAGAGCTTTACCTGTGCAAGTAATCGTTTACCATTCTTTCAAGGTTTAAGATCTGTTGATTCTTGGTGTCTAAAAAGGTTCTGTGTCTATGATGAATTTTGCCAAACCAGAAGATCTCTCATCTTCGCACTCTCTCTCTCTCTCTCTCTCTCTCTCTCTCACTCCCAATCTTGCGCTCTCGCAATCTCTCTCTCTCACTCCTGTTTGTTATTCGTCTGTCTCATTTGTTTTACTGTTTACTGTACATACATGTATCCCGTGTTTAAATGTAGAATTCTGTATCCGTAGTTTCATTTTATTAAAACCATTATATTCTTGATTGTTTTGAATGCTCATATTTTACAAGTCAATGAAATGCGATCCAATAGCTACAAAGCTTTACAAGTTGTTATATATCAGTAACGTAAATTTTATAAACACGAGAAAATTAATGTTCACGGCCGGAACATTGAGATTTCTTGGAGTTTATAAAAAGGGATAACGTTGTTGAATTAATTGATGGGTTAATCTTACAGCCGTTTGCTGGACAAACCGATTGTTTGATAGCCAATTTATTCCCTTAAAGTTATCTCATATAATCGATCTGAAATGAGACCATTGATATATGAATGAGGAATTATAATTCGTTGTGATTGATCATTCGTATATACAATCGATCTATTTTCAATTTCGATAATTTAACTGTAATATGCAATATATTAATCATATTCATGATTAATTATTAAAATTCCCTATGCATAATTTGAGCTAATTAAGGCACATCTCGATGTCGCTACATAAGTTATTCCCCACTTGTTTTAATGACATGCTACCATTTCAGTGTGTGTAAGAGAAACATGAAACTGAATCACTTCAAAACACACTGAAATACCACAGTTAAACTGTGGATACTACACGTTTAAAGTTTATAGCCTGGAACTCCATGAATCAGACAAAGCATTAGTTCCCTGAGTAAATATTTTCTGCTGGACGCCACACTATCGCCTTCTGACCTCTTCGGTGAGGCGGTTAACACCGTAGGCGTTCAAGCAATACCTCCCTCGCCATCAACAGGCCTTCAGCAGCCGTCATACTCCTCATACCAAGCGCAACAGAAGGAGAGTGTCGCCTCTCTCAAAAACCATGGGGTGTGGGACGACACTCCCAGTCGAAGCCTTCAAAGCAGCAGACCGATCTGTATAAGGTGCCCGCTCCATCCCGATGCCCTCAGGAGGCCATTCTGCCAACCCCGCCACCCTCGGTGCCTCGGGGCGCAGTGGTTTCCACAAACTTCTGACTCAGTGCCTCCAAGACGCACACACTGAGGAGGGTCGAAAGTCAGCCAAATCGGTTGTTTCCTGCCAAAACTCTTCAGGTCACCGAAGTGACTGCTCTTTTTACCCCAGAGGACAGGCTCGAGAGGCTGTAGATTATCTGGCAGAGTGGAAGAGTCTGCCAAACATGTGTCAGTGGGCCCTGCAGATAGTAGAAAAGGGGTGAAGAATCCAGTTCGGTTCTCATCCACAACGCTACAATGGGGTGTTACTCACAGTAGTTCATCCAGAGCAGGCTCTGGCGATGGAACAAGAAGTGAAAGCACTCTTAGCGAAAGAAACTATAGAACTAGGACCTTCCGGCCCGTATAGACTCAGGGTTCTACAGCCGGTATTTTATTGTTCCAAAAAAGGAGGGGAGGTTGCGTCCTATTTTAGATCTCTGTCTTCTGAATCGTTCGGTCAAGAAGCTAAAATTCAAGATGCTAACGTTAACGCATACTTCCACATCGCCATCCTTCCACAAGACAGGAAGTTCTTAAAGTTCGCTTTTGGGGGCAAAGCCACCAGTTTCGGATTCTTCCATTCGGTCTAGCTCTATCACTCCACACGTTCACGAAATGCGTAGATGCAGCTCTAGCCCCACTCAGGGTGCAGGGCATACGTATTCTGAACTACATAGATGACTGGCTTATCCTAGCAGAGTCGGAACAGCTGGTGGTTTGGCATTGAGATGTCGTTCTCGTGCATATGAAGAAGTTGGGGTTGAGATTGAATGCCAAGAAAAGTGTGCTTTTTTCAGCACAGAGATCCACCTTTCTTGGTGTCGTGTGGGATTCAGTGACAATGAGGGCCGTGCTCTCGCCTGCTCGTGCTGCCTCGATCCTCACAGTTGTAAAAGAGATAAAGCTAGGCCAGTCACTCACTGTAAAACAGTTTCAAAGGCTGTTGGCAGCTGCATCCAACATTGTACCATTCGGCCTGCTGCACATGAGGCCCCTACAGTGGTGGCTCAAGACCAACGGGTTTTCCCCCGAGGGGGAACCTACTTCATATGATCAAGATAACACGGCGGTGTCTCCGTGCCTTGGTTATATGGAGGAAACCTTTGTTTCTATTCCAGGGTCCAGTGTTAGGAGCTCTTTGCCATCGAGTTTCGCTCTCGACAGATGCTTCCCTCACTAGCTGGGGAGTGGTAATAGAAGGCCACTCAGCTCAGGGCCTGTGGAGGAGTCATCATCTTTCATGGCACATAAACTGCCTGGAGATGATGGCGGTCTTCAATGCATTGAGACACTTCCTTCCAGGCCTGAGGGGCCATCATGTGCTTGTTCACACAGACAACACGTCGGTGGTCTCCTATATAAATCATCAAAGGGGTATGCGTTCACATCCATTATGCAGACTGGGGCACCAGACTCTCTTGTGGTCCCAAGGGAATTTACTCTCCCTGAGAGCAGTTTATATTCCAGGACATCAGAATGTAGGAGCAGACATCCTGTCGAAGCAGGGGCTGAGGCCCGGGGAATGGAGGCTCCACACTGAGGTGGTGGAGTACATTTGGGGGATTTATGGCCAGGCACACGTGGATCTGTTCGCGTCTCATGATATGACGCACTGTCCACTATGGTTCTCCCTCACGCATACAGCCCCATTGGGACTGGATGCAATGGTGCAGACATGGCCGAGGCTGCGACTGTATGCGTTTCCCCCAATTGCTCTATTCCCAGAAGTTCGGGAGAAGGTCCCCCAGGATGGAGTGAGTGTTCTGTTGGTAGCTCCGTACTGGCCAAGCCGAGTGTGGTTTTCTGACCTAATATTCCTTCTCGGCGACTCTTTCCTGGGGCTTCCGGTCAGGAGGGACCTTCTTTCTAAGGCAGGTGCTTTGGGCCCTCTAAATAAGGCCTTCCTGCATCCAAACAGACTGATATGGATAATCGAGGCTATCTCTCTTGCATATGAGGTTGTGGGCCAGCCTTCACCTTTGGCCACTAGAGCCCATTCTACTAGGGGTATGGCGGCCTCCAAAGCCGTAATTTCTGGGGTGTCCCTTCACGAAGTTTGCGATGCAGCGGATTGGTCTTCGCCGCTCACGTTTGTCAGATTTGATGACTTAGACATGGATACCCCTGGGTCTAGAGTTCTCATGTCGTGACACAGTTTTAACACGACAGGTTCTTGGCCGTATGGCATTCGGGCATTCTCGTTCCCAAAGCGTCATCGTCTCAGGTTACGACTGTAAACCCAGTTCCCTGAGTAGGGGACGAGACGCTACGTCCCTTTGTCATACTTCATTCATAGCTGTGGGCACACCAGCGTCTGCACTTCCTGCGGCGGTTGAAGAGGGCCCACTTTAGTCCATCCATCTTGACCACTTTCTACAGGGGCACCATTGAAAGTGTTCTGATCAGGAACATTTCTCTCTGGTTTGAGAACTGTAAATCTACAGAGAGAAAGGCGCTGAGCAGAGTGGTGATGATAGCTGAGCGGACTATTGGGACTACTCTGTCGACCATTGAGGAGCTGGCCCAGAAAAGACGCCTATCAAGAGCAATGGGAATCATCAAGGACCCCACTCACCCTGGCCACAAATTATTTTCCCACCTCCCCTCTGGCAGGAGGTACCGCAGTTTGAGAACAAGGACTGCAAGGTTCAAAAACAGCTTCTTCCCCACTGCCATTAGACTATTGAACACAAAAACCCACTAAAAGATACCAATCAATGTGAATACTATAAGTACATAATTATCTGTTCTGACTGCACATTATTCTCAACTGTACTATTTAAAATTTTAAATGAGGATATTTATGCTCCCAAATGTATATCTATAGATACTTACAGGTTTTAGACGTTGTATATTTATATTTATCACTCTACATGCTCTGCATACCCATATAAGCATTTTTTTATTTTTTATTTTTATATGTAGCTAATATCTCGTTTTCTACGGTGTTCTTTAAATTGTTTTTGTTCTGTATTTTTAAGCTGTGAACTTTGCACGTAATTTCGTACTACAGTGTACTGTGGAATGACAATAAAAGGAATAAAATATATATTTTTTAAATCTAATGCCAGTCAAACCCGATTGCAAATGAGCAAATGAAATGAAATCCAAACCTGCCCGTGACATTCACTCTCGCGATTGGACTAGTTGACATAGTTCTTCAGACACTTCACGCAGGGGCGTTCCCAAAGCATCTTCGACGCAGAGTATTAGTCCCTACTCAGGGAACTAGGGTTACAGTTGTAACCTGAGATGTTTTTCTTCCAGAAATCTGTTCAGCTCTCTGATTGCAGAGGGAAAAAACTTAGTTTGCCTTCAAATACTCCCACTTGTGACTTAATATATTATCAAAATCATGATTTCTCTATGGGCCAAAATATGCAATAATGTTAGTGATTGCATTTATTTGTGAATTACAGTATTGATTCGGATTAAGTCTGTGTGTGTCGAAGAAGAATAAACGTGACACCTGTGTGATTGTGTTGCTTCCAGAGATATAAATGGCTCTATAACACACACACACAGAAATGCACACACACACACACACACACACACACACACACACACACACACACACACACACAGTGAGCATGACTGAACTGGTAACAAACATATTGTGGAATGAGTATTAAAAGTAAGCGATCTATTCACAGCGGGCGGGTGTGTGTTTGTCCGTCTGCTCTTGGTTTTGTCCCTGTTTGTTCTTTGAGAAAGTTTAGATGACAAAAGAAAAGAAATGAGCTGCTGCAGCCGCCATGGAGACACAGAGAGACGCCAAAACCCTCAGTGTTGTTTTCCTGATCCTTCACTCCTGCGGAGAAGAGCAGCAACTCCCTGATGATCACTAGCACGGACTCACACTATATATCTATCTGTCTGTCTGTCTATCTATCTATCTATCTATCTATCTATCTATCTATCTATCTATCTATCTATCTATCTATCTATCTATCATTTTCTGTCATGTCTGTTCTGTTCTTCACACTTTCATGTCTTTTTCTCCAGCAGTATGAATGAAGGAATCTCACTCTTGTTGTTCCTGGTGAATCTCAGCGGTCTAAATAACTCACCGATTGTCTCTGTCATCATCTCATTGTACTTGTGAACTTTCAGATAAAGCACAGTGACTCGGTTCATTAAAGAGAATCAAACACTTGACGTGATTAAGTGTCCTTGCGTAACCGATGTGCATCACTAAAGAGCCACATCACTGAAAGACAACATGTTCTCTCTCTCCAACACACACTCGTTCCTCCAACGACCTTCACGCTGGAGGCTCATCACCGTTTGGAAGCGACACACGAAAACCCCTCCAGATCTTATTATGCAGATGTTATCCATGATCGGGCCATGAGGACATGTCATCACTGAAACGCCTCAAACACCTCCACTTATGTAAACCCCAAATTCTGCAGCACTTCAATGTTTCATAACATAATATCATTCATTGCACAAGAAAAAACAGGAAAGTGTTTTCAAGCAAATGTTGCATTCAAATGTTATTCTGTAATTACTTTCACAGCATCACAGTCATGATACAACTCTATAGCCAAAAGCAACATATGGGCGGAGACAAATACCCAGCACATGGCAACAGTTACTCCATGACGACAGTTGCACTTATTAACGACTGGTTACAACAAGCCTGCGTGACAATGGCTTGTTTTCACAATATATAATATATTAAATACATCTCACTATTCATATTTGCTTTGAATTGGCTTGAAATTGGTGGTTGGGGGGGGGGGGGGATTTCAATTAGAGGGTCTATTTTTTCAACTAAACAGCCATTGTAACAAAATGCCCCTCATTGTCCAACATAATATTTGAAGCTCCTCCAAACTGGCTGCTTGGTTTCAGACTTTTTATTATAGGGGACATATCATGACAATCTGACTTTTTCCGTGTTTAAGTGCTATAACCGGGTCCCCGGTGAGTCTACCAACCCAGAAAACGTGAAAAGTGAAACCCAGTAACTTTCTCTGCAAGCATGTCAAAAATAAGCCGATCAGATTTCGCTCCCGTTCTGAAGTAGGAAGGGGATCTTATTATAATATTACCGCCCTATAATCTGCACGTTTACACACACGGCGACGCCATTTGACGCCGGCGAAAACAGCGTAACCAGTTCTAACGCAATGGCAAAAGTTTGAGAAAAGCCAGATCCAGCAAAGCATTAAACTGTTCTGTCGTTGAGCACAGACAAACACTGAACACTATTGACCAAAACATGTCACCGCTGTCTAATAAACACCTCAGGAACTGTGGACACTTCTGTAAAAGTTAAACATGATGATGAGATGATCAATGTAACTCCACAACAACTACGTCTCCACTAACATTCAGAAACGTCCAGGAGCTAAAAGATAAACTCACCCTGAGTCTCTCCGTAAAGCTGCACTCGCTGCTGGTTATTTCTGAGATCTTGGATGAGTGAGATTGGCCTGTTTTGTTTTTGCTGGAGTTTCTGAAGCTCGTGTAAAGGCTCCGCCCTCTTATGAACAGGGGCGGAGCAACAGCTCATTTGCATTTAAAGGGACACACACAAAAACTGAGCATTTTTGCTCACACTCAAAAAGGAGCAACTTTGACAAGCAACAATAAATGATCTGGTATTTTGAGCTGTAATTTCACAGACACATTCTGGGGATACCAAAGATTTATATTAAAGCTTGTGAAAAGGGGCTTAATATGTCAGCTTTAACAGAAACCAGGAGTATTGATAAATTAAATTAAATATTTTGTGATTCTATACGATTTAATGATCGTTTTCAATAAATTACAGTTAATTTACAGTAATCTTGGGAAGTTCGCCAGTCCCCTGGTTGAGAACAATTGTTCTAATATATTTAGTAAAAAGTCATACAAATATTTTTTTATGAAAATGTATTTAAATTTTTTTGTGCACTTTCTGAATGGTGACGCAAATAAATGACTGAATCGTTGAATTAAATTATTGATATGAGCAGTTTTAAGTGCGTTAATTATTTTATAATAATAAAAAAAATTGCAAATATACTATGAATATATTGTATTTCCCAGCCCTAATTTCATAAACTAGTAAAACATTGTATGCCACTTCACGCGAGACTTTTGTCCTACAGATCTGGATTCAGATCCACCCACATCCCAGTATTTCTCCTCATGGCTCAGATGTACAGAAGCAGAGCGAGGTGAGGGAATGAATGAGGAGAGAAAGCCTCGGAGAGCAGGAATGGCTGGAGATGAACGGATGGAGGATGAGGAGGGACAGAGGGATCTTTGTCCCGTCAGGAGCAGATCCACAAACACTCAGTGACCTCTGTGACCTCTGAGACTCTGTTCACTGATCTGTCCATCACTGCAGTTACAGGTTCAGTCTTACATGGGAATATCACACGCTACACTTACATCCCACACAGAGAACAACAGAACAAATGGACGGACGGGTGGATGGAGGGACAGACAGACAGACAGACAGAATGATAGAATAAACAAACGAATGACCATCCGTCCGTTTGTTCATTCTGTTATTCTGTCTGTCATTCCGTTTATTCCTTCTGTCCCTGTCTGTCTGTCCATCTGTCTGTTTGTTCATCTATTCATTCTGTCTATCCGTCATTTGTTTATTCCTTCTGTCTGTCTGCCTGTCCTTCATTCAGACAGACAGACAGAAAGACAGACAGACAGACAGACAGGCAGACAGACAGACAGACGGACAGAAAGACAGACAGACAGACAGACAGACAGAAAGACAGATAGACAGACAGACAGACAGACAGACAGACAGAAAGACAGACAAACAGAAAGACATACAGACAGACAGACAGAAAGACAGACAGACAGACAGACAGAAAGACAGACAGACAGACAGACAGACAGACAGATAGACAGACAGACAGACAGACAGACAGACAGACAGACAGACAGACAGACAGACAGAAAGACAGAAAGATAGACAGACAGACAGACAGACAGACAGACAGACAGACAGACAGAAAGACAGAAAGACAGAAAGACAGACAGAAAGACTGCCAGACAGTTTCCCTACAGTCATTACTGTTGAGTCAGTCTAAAAATATCTCTTCTTCTACTCATTGCCTGTCTAGTAACTATGTGTTGTTCAATCACTCAACGCACAGCAGAGACTGAATGGTGAACACGTGAATGATGAACACGTGAATGGTGAACACGTGAATGATGAACACGTGAATGTTGAACACGTGAATGATGAACACGTGAATGCTGAACACGTGAATGATGAACACGTGAATGATGAACACGTGAATGATGGACACGTGAATGATGAACACGTGAATGATGAACACGTGAATGATGAACATGAACACGTGAATGATGAACACGTGAATGATGATCACGTGACTGATGAACACGTGAATGATGAACACGTGAATGATGAACACGTGAATGATGAACACGTGAATGATGAACACGTGAATGATGAACACGTGAATGCTGAACACGTGAATGGTGAACACGTGAATGGTGAACACGTGAATGGTGAACACGTGAATGATGAACACGTGAATGGTGAACACGTGAATGCTGAACACGTGAATGCTGAACACGTGAATGCTGAACACGTGAATGCTGAACACGTGAATGCTGAACACGTCAATGATGCGTGAATGATGAACATGTGAATGCTGAACACGTGAATGATGAACACGTGAATGGTGAACACGTGAATGGTGAACACGTGAATGGTGAACACGTGAATGCTGAACACGTGAATGCTGAACACGTGAATGATGAACACGTGAATGCTGACCACGTGAATGCTGAACACGTGAATGATCAACACGTGAATGCTGAACACGTGAATGCGGAACACGTGAATGCTGAACACGTGAATGCTGAACACGTGAACGCTGAACACGTGAACGCTGAACACGTGAACGTTGAACACGTGAACGCTGAACACGTGAACGCTGAACACGTGAATGATGAACACGTGAATGTTGAACACGTGAATGATGAACACGTGAACGATGAACACGTGAATGTTGAACACGTGAATGCTGAACACGTGAATGATGAACACGTGAATGATGAACACGTGAATGATGAACACGTGAATGATGAACATGTGAATGATGAACACGTGAATGATGAACACGTGAATGCTGAACATGTGAATGATGAACACGCGAATGCTGAACACGTGAATGATGAACACGTGAATGTTGAACACGTGAATGATGAACACGCGAATGCTGAACACGTGAATGATGAACACGTGAATGATGAACACGTGAATGCTGAACACGTGAATGCTGAACACGTGAATGTTGAACACGTGAATGCTGAACACGTGAATGCTGAACACGTGAATGATGAACACGTGAATGCTGAACACGTGAAAGCTGAACACGTGAATGATGAACACGCGAATGCTGAACACGTGAATGATGAACACGTGAATGCTGAACACGTGAATGATGAACACGTGAATGTTGAACACGTGAATGATGAACATGTGAATGATGAACACGTGAATGATGAACACGTGAATGATGAACACGTGAATGATGAACACGCGAATGCTGAACACGTGAATGATGAACACGTGAACGTTGAACACGTGAATGCTGAACACGTGAATGATGAACACGTGAATGATGAACACGCGAATGTTGAACAAGTGAATGTTGAACACGTGAATGATGAACACGTGAATGATGAACACGCGAATGTTGAACAAGTGAATGTTGAACACGTGAATGATGAACATGTGAATGATGAACACGTGAATGCTGAACACGTGAATAATGAACACGTGAATGATGAACACGTGAATGATGAACACGTGAATGATGAACACGTGAATGATGAACACGTGAATGTTGAACACGTGAATGATGAACACGTGAATGATGAACACGCGAATGCTGAACACGTGAATGTTGAACACGTGAATGATGAACACGTGAATGTTGAACACGTGAATGATGAACACGTGAATGATGAACACGTGAATGATGAACACGTGAATGCTGAACACGTGAATGATGAACACGTGAATGATGAACACGCGAATGCTGATCACGTGAATGATGAACATGTGAATGATGAACATGTGAATGATGAACACGTGAATGATGAACATGTGAATGATGAACATGTGAATGATGAACACGTGAATGCTGAACACGTGAATGATGAACACGCGAATGATGAACACGTGAATGATGAACACGTGAATGCTGAACACGTGAATGATGAACACGTGAACGCTGAATACGTGAATGATGAACACGTGAATGCTGAACACGTGAATGCTGAACACGTGAATGTTGAACACATGCCAGCCTGGAGTTCTGTGAGCCTCTACACTGGTGTTTACCTGTACATGATGCCCAGATCCTGAGACAGCTGCTCTGACATCACCGGCTGTGAACGGACATCACATTCAGAGACTCGTGCTTTTAAAGGAACACTTCATCTAAAGATTAAGTTATGTAATTGACTCACGCTAATCTTGTTTTAGCATGAAAGGAGACTAAAATGGGAGATGACTCACACTGTCAAGCTCCACATAAGACAAGAAATCACCATAAAATACAACTAGTCCACTATATTCTGAAGCTATATGCTAGATTTGTGTGAGGACCATGAGGACCAGACTGAAATGTAACATACAATTCAATGAAATCCTTAATAGGATTTTTAGTTGTGGGGGGGAGGGGGGGGGGGGTTCAAACTAAGAGGGATTGATCAACCGAAGAGAAAAATGCTTTCAGAGGCGGAGCGAGTTATTATGTAAACATTATCACTCCAGAAAGAGTGTTACATTGAATATCAGCTAGATCAAGTGTCATGTGTCACCAAGCAACACACAACCTGACAGCCGGAGCTCAAGCCAATCAAATTAGAGGAGTACAGGGAAAAAACACTAAACTGCTGATGAAAGATTAAAGGGGTGGGTGATTATGATTTTCTAGCTTTAGTTAGTGTGTAATGTTGCAGTTTGAGCATAAACAACATCTGCAGAGTTACAGCACTCAGAGTTCAGAGCAAAGGGAGAGATTTGCTTTTACAGAAATCACTTTTTAAGGACTACAACAAACGGCTGGTAGAACTACACGAGCTTCCTCCCGGGTTAGTGACATCACACACCCTAATTTACATAAACCCCGCCCCCGGACACGATTTACAGATTATCAAGACAGAATATGCTAATCAATGACTAAAAGATAACTACACATTAGCTGCATACATTTTTTCAGTGCATGTGCACACACACACACACACACACATAAAAGCCGGAGCAGCAGCTCATTTGCATTTAAAGGGACAGGCACAAAAATGGTGCGTTTTTGCTCACCCTCAAAAAGTGACAATTTTAACATGTTATATAAATTTCTGTGGGGTCTTTTAAGCTGAAACGTCACACACACACTCTGGGGACATCAGAGACTTATTTTACATCTTGTGAAATGGGCATTATACCAGCCCTTTAAGACAAACACTGATAAACCATTCACAATAATGTATTAAGGGTCCATTATGATATTCTGTTTACATCAAATCTTCAAAAAAGCGTTTTAACATAACCAATCATAATGTGACTGGTTTTAATGTGCAAATTTGAGTGCTGTGAATATTTTCTCGCTCAAAGTTATGAACAAATATTATTCTGGTCAAAGTTTTCTGGTCTTTAATAACATTATCAAAGCATTTGCGCGAAAAGGATATTTATACATCGGTCATGGAATGTTTTTTCTGAAACATTTCAATTAAATGTTCGTGTCATTTTTTTAAAATGTTACTACTTATTAGTTGTTACAGATGGTTCAGAAAACATTCAGAATGAACGTGATGTTTATGAAATGATATATTTAAACATTCCCATGTGTTCTCTAACGTATAATAAAAAATGTTTAGATAATTGAGATAATAATAACAATTTCGAATTTTTTCTCGAAATTGCGAGTTTATGTCGCAATTCTGATTTTTCTCCAAATTGTGAGATATAAACTCGCAAATCTTTTTCCCTCAGAATTGGACTTTTTAACTCGCAATTGGAAGTTTATCTCACAATTCTTGAAATAGAAGTCAGAATTGCAAGATATAATCTCGCAATTGCGAGATAAAAGTCAGAATTGTGAGTTATAAAGTCAGAATTGCAAGTATAAATTCGCAATTGCGAGAAAAAAAAAACATTTCGCAATTGTGAGAAATATTTTTTTCTCGCAAGTGCGAATTTATATCTTGCAATTTTGAGAGAAAAAAAATCAGAATTGTGTGATGCAAACTTGCAATTGCGAGAGATACAATCTAAATTGTGAAGATAAAAAAGTTGCAATTATCTTTTAAATTGTTTTGTTCAATGGCGGAAACAAGTTTCCATAATCCAAACAAATGGCTTGAACATTCTGAGAACATTAAAAAAAAAAACGTTTTCAGAACTAAATGGAACGTCAGCAAAACGTTCTTAGAACATTTTAGAACATTTTAATTATTTTGCTTTACGTAAAAGGAAAAAAATGACGTTGAGTAGCCTAAATGGCAGAATTTTTTTTTTTATTTTTTTTTAGGTGAATTATCTCTTTAAAGCTTGTAGTATGAATCACTGATTATCAAGACCCCAGATAAACCAGTGTATCTCAGTGAGTCTTTGTGCGTGTTTATTGCGTGCAGTCGTGGCTGGAAAAGGCTTTTGCGGGTTTGTCTGGGCCCGCGACACACCTCCCTTTGACATTGACACACATTCTCCACAGCCACGGCGAGTACGTTCTGCAGAACCGCGGAAAAGCCCACGGCTGGAGCTGCAAGCCTGCTGCGTGAGCCAATGTTTTCATTTCACAATTCAAGTTCGCATTAACAAAAAACAACACGTATGCATCACTCCTGCGCAAATGCATGAACAAAGACCATCATCAATTAACCCACTAGTAAACTGACATGTTAAGTGACGTTTGCGTACTTAAATCCACCAAAAACTCTTGGAAGAAAATGTGGGTTGTTTTCTGTAATGCTTGCAACCTTAAGGTTATTCAGTCATGGTTCATATTAAGCGAGCTGATTTTAACAGCTCTATGTTTACAAGTGTCCAGCCGCTGGAACAGATTAGGGTCACGTCTCATGTGTCGTTTAAAACGGCACGATCAGCTCTTATTGTCTATGAATATTTACATTGAATTCCTTTGTGCACAACAAATCGTGACCGTACTTGCGGGCAACAGTTGCATGCATTTAAAAAAAACATAGAATAGTCCAATTGCATACATAAATGCTGTTATAAAGAAAAGCGTTTCTCAGAAAATTGCACTTACCTTGCACTTAAATTATTATGATGTCGACGTGCCCAATTTCCCTAAAATACGAAAATAAGCAAAAGTCGACAGTCCTTTGTCTTTGAAATATATGTATTTTTCACAGTCTTGACCCTGGGTGGCTCCCAGTGCTCTTGCGCTCGTACTTTCTTTCCAGCGGTGTTTGTTATTTTCTCTCCCTCTTTTCCTTGCTCTGTATTGCCCCTTTTTTGTCCTTACTGAAGCCACAGAAAAAAAATCTTACAAAAAAATATGGAGCCGTCAATCAAATAAGTCGACTTGAGTTATGGATGGGGGAGCGCGAAATCATCCATCGAGCTCGAGTCGTCGGTGTGATGTGTTTGAGGACAGTTATGTGGCGTATGTGTTATGAAAAGCTATTCCTGTAGCCAACCCTCCAACATATATATATACTCGGAAGCTGAATGTCAAAGAAACCCCGTTCTTGAGAAAGGCTCCCCCCTTTTTTGGCAATGGTTCGCGCCCGTTGTTGAAGCGCCTGGTGGAACAAAACGCGTTCGCATTCCAAGCTTCTGGTTACAGTCTGAAGCAAGAGCTTCGTGCGATGTGGGGCGCGTCAGAAGATATAAATACCCTAATCTCTAATTTCATGCAGAAATGTATGTATATGATATGCAAATTGGGTCGAGGATGAAAAGGGGACGCGCGTCACCCTCGAGCCTCACCATAAGCTCGCTCCAGGCACTGTTGAGATACTGATGGAAGACACATGCTCAACTGAGACACACAACACCGTGGTATTTGTAGTTAGACCAAAAGTAATCACAATTATGCTAACTATGATCAGTGCAGCTATTCTAAAACATAGGCTATACTATATGTGAACATGTGTCTTAAAATCATTTTTAAAACTTTATAGATGCCAGGTGTGATTTCTTCACTTCGTTTACGCCTGTTTCACATGCAGTGCATGTTTATTTTGGCTATCGAATTAATAGGTTACATCATTCACTGAGTGAACCCAGATGATTACTGGAAAAGTCACCCGAAAATAATTATATCCTCATTTGACTTTCTTCTGCAGAGCACAAATATATTCTATCTGGAAGCTTGTTTACAGAATAAAACCAGAATAAAAATCTCACAATTCTTTTTATCCCACAATTCTGACTTTTTATCTCAGAATTGTGTAATATAAACTCACAATTGCGGAAAAAAAAGAAAGAAAGTCAGAACTGTGTGATATAAACACGAAAATGCGGGAAAAAGTCAGAATTGCATGAAATATAAAAAAAACGCAATTGCATGATATAAAGTCAATTTACAAAAAAAATAAAATTTAAAAAAATATATTTTTTACCCTCAGAATTGGACTTTATAACTTTATATAACCCAATTTTGACTTTTTTCACGCAATTGCGAGATTATATCTTGCAATTTTGAGAAAAAAAGTCAGAATTGCGAGATGTAAACCCACAATTGTGAGATAAAAAGTTGCAATTATCTTTTAGAATGTTTTATTTTGTGGAAACAAGCTTCCATAATATTCTGAAGAATGTTGGACCCCATTGATTTTCATTGAATGAACAAGATTGTTCACAGATTTTTCTAAATATCTTTTCTTTTGTTGTACATAACAGATTCGGCCCATCAGGTGTAAACAATTTTTTTTTAGAATTAACTGTCCCTTTAAGAAGTTTAAAGCTACGCTGTGGGGATTGGGTTCAGTGTAGATTAATTATGACTTAAAATAGATTTCATCACCATCAAGTCTGTAATTGTTCTTAATGATAATCTCCCAATGCTCATTAAATATGGCCGTTATGAAAGGTAACACTCAATGCAGTAACCCAGAAATCACTACAGTCTGAGACCTCAACACAAACCTGTGGTTGCAGTTTCACTCATGTTACGCAAGCTGTGTGAAACATGCCTAAAAAGGAAATTAGTATGAATCTACAACAATTAGTCTTATTATAGTCAAATAATATGTTATATTCATTTGCAGCCTATAGTAGCACTGAGCCACGTGTAAAGCCCAGTTCAGCGGGTCCACTCAGTCCAGGAACATGTTGGGAAATATCCAGGGTCTCACCGGCCCCCTTCAGCTGAACTATGGGCAGTTTCAGATCCCCATTGCACAACTTGAACCTCTACGGAAGATAACACTTAACTGACCTCAGAAAAGTGCTGAAAAACAACATGTTAAACCAGCTGTTGTTCCACCTTAAACACATCGATAAGATTACCGTTTAACCTGACTTGCAAAGCATCTCTGCTGTTTCAAAATGACACATTTCAAGTCAATATGAAACCAATTTTTATAATGTGGCGTATTTCCCATTCAGGTCGTCTGCGTTCGTGAGATCTCCGATGGAGCGGCACATGATAGACAGAAAGGGAGGGAAGAGTCAGTGTAACGCAGGAATAACGCAGCCTGGTTTCTAGAAGCACAACTGGATCTCACTGACATGATCATTGATCAAACGCCGAGGTCAGAGCGTCACGCAGCGATAGCTGAAATGTTTTATGACGGAGCATCACTGCACTGTAAAAAAAAACAAATCAGTTAAATTTATGCTAAAAAACTGGCAGCTGTGGTTGCCAGAAATTTACCGTAAAAATACGGTAGCATCATTTTAGGTTTTACAGAGTTAACTTAAATTTACAGTAAAAAACATATTACATTATCTGATATAATGTTAATTTACCGACTTATTGAAGTACTAATATCTGTTTGTAATTTTACTGTGGTTTATTTACAGTGCTCAGCGTAAGTGAACACACCCATGCTAAAGTTGACTAAAAAGAGGAATAAAAAATCATCTTTTGGAAATTGATCTTAATACCTTAATTAAAAAAATGAGGAAAAATCCAACCTTTAAGGACACCAATTTCCTTTGTGAATGAATAATGTATCGTAAATAAATAAATGTTCTTCCTTAAAATACAGGTTGCATAAGTCAGGACACCCCTGTGTTAAAGACCCATAGAGGCAGGCCTTTTTATTTTTAAAGGTTATTTCATGATCCGGGACACTGTGCATCCTGATAACGTTCCCTCAGCCTCTGGGATTAAAATATCCCCACATCATCATATACCCTTCACCATATCTAGATCAGCATGGGTTTATTTCAGTTAGCCCTATAGCTGGTTTGATTTGTATTGAGAGATGATCTTATGGAAAGTACACCATGCCGATAGGTATGGTGAAGGGTGTGTGATGACGTGGGGATATTTTAATTTCACTGGCCACAATTTTGACATTGATACCATGAGGAAAAGCTGTCATGTAGATATGTTTAATATTATCTTATAATATGGCAGGTTTATTAGGCTGCTGTCACTTTAAGACCTGACGCACGGATCCAATATACTGTTACACATGCGTTTTCTTTCTCAACTGTTTTCACTCAAAAAAATGATATGTTGGCTTTAATTAACTTTTTTATGTCACCAGGTCCCACATAACTGGGTTACGTTAAACAAACATAATTTGTTCATGTAACTTCAACACACTCAAATAAATGATATGTTGGCGTTAATTAACTTTTTCATGTCAACAGGTTCCACATAACTGGGTTATGTTAAACAAACATAATTTGTTCATGTAACTTCAACATCATGGAATTAAGTAATTTTAAGCGACCCAATTAAACTTTGAGCAGTGTTAAATGAACACTGAAGAAGTGTTAAAGTTAATGAGATCATTAAGTAAATAGTTTAGTGATGATTGAACATTATTGAAGACACCTGATGTTAACAAGCAGAATCACTGAAGGAGAAAACCAGAATATTCGGTCACCATTATGGTGATCAGTGTTTGTTTTAGTTGGGCTCTTGACTAGGGCTGTGCTCAGAATATCGATACAACGATATATCGTCATGAACTCCTGGCGATACGCGTATCGATACAGCAGCTGCCGTATCGATACTTTTGTGCTTTTGAATGTAGCCAATTCAGGGCTCCAATTTCGGCGCGGGATTGCGCATAATTTGAATAATTCCCGCAGTTTATAATGCGGGAAATTCCCGGAAACATTGATTCACTTTAGCATGTAGGTTGTAGTATTAGTAAATGAATCCACACAGATTATAAAATCAAATCAGTCATTTTAAAACTTTCTGTGAGACGCAATTTCACAAACAGCGTGAGTTCAATGCAGTGCTGCGTCTCTCTCTCTCTCGTCTCGGGCAAGCGTCCAGCGCTGCAGCCGGTGAAACTACACGCTCACGGTTAGGAGTCGGGACATGACGGAATATTCACTTGCATAATCGGGCCATCGTGACTAAAGTTGACCATTTGCATGTCTTTAAGTCTTACCAGTTTAAACATTCAAACGTTTTTAAACTATTCAGTAGGCCTACTTGCGCGCTCTCTGAGAGTTGGTTTTCTCTGCGTGCATACATAGACTAGAGTAAAGCCGCCTCACATACAGCTCGCGAGATTATATCGCTTTAACAGACTAAAACACGCAAAATGATGGAAAAAATTTCGTTATTGGTAAGTATCCTCTAAACACAGTTGGTTATGTCTTAAATAAGCATAAAGGTTTTTAACAGAAACGGCAATTCCCCGGTTGTATGATGAAGTTAAGCGAGATATTCTGCTGTCACTCTCTTAACCCTGAGCATGTCAATCAATTGTTGTTTCTGCATAAAAATTTGAAAATGTAATCATTTAAAATGATTTCAACGTAGAAGAAATGACTTTGTTTGGTGCACATTCCAACACTTAAGACCTGTTAAATACTAGGTGTTTAAAAGAGTTTGAGAAAACTAAGTTAAATTTAAGTTGTTACCGTTTTTGCTTTTATGGAATGTTTTAAGTTTTGTTTAGTCATTGAGCGGTGTAGACATACTTCAGTGTCACTATAATTGTCATTTCAGTTATTGAGGCAGACTTTAAAAGCAGAAGGAAGAGCCATTCTAAGCTTTTTTATTCATTTAACTCATTGTTTTTCAGTTATCACAACTGTTATAACACTGGTTATTCAATAAGCAGATATTACTGTTACTAAACTCAGCTCAAAAGAAATTTAAATTCCAAATTGATCCATATCGTGATACATATCGTATCGTGGCTTTAGTATCGTGATACGTATCGTATCGTGACATTGTTGGTGATACACAGCCCTACTCTTGACCCTCACATTATTAACTTTAGATTATGTTTGGCTGTTGTACATGAGTTATAACAGCCAGATGATCAAATAGAAAAGGTGATTTGCTTTGTGTGGGTGTGGTGAAGGGTGTGTGATGACGTGGGGATATTTTAATTTCACTGGCCAATTTTGACATTGATACCATGAGGAAAAGCTGTCATGTAGATATTTTTAATATTATCTTATAACATGGCAGGTTTATTAGGCTGCTGTCACTTTAAGACCTGACGCACGGATCCTATATACTGTTACACGCGTTATCTTTCTCAACTGTTTATGTACACTTACTGTATATATTGTATGTATTTGACTGTTTAAGCGCAATAAGCATCGAAAAAGAGCACAATTTTTTTCTGAGAAGTGGCTTTATGTGTGCACTTTGGGTGTGAGCACAACATTGCGGGAATGAGTAAAATTATGCACAATCCCTCGCCGAAATTAAAGCCCTGTAACACCAACAACATTAGTCAAGAGCGAATGAAACGAGTGAGTGTGGAGAGGCGGGATTGTGTGTCACTCGCTGTCGGAGAGATGAGAGAAAGACCAACAACAACAACAACCTTTATTTAAAGCACATTTAAACACAATACAAATTGATCCAAAGTGCTGTACAGTCTCCAAAAGCTAAAGAATATAAATGTGTTTAAAGAGTAGATTTAGTAAAGAGTAGATTTAAACATGTCCAATGAAGGAACAGACCTCACATGATCCAAAGCTTGGGCCAGCCACAGAAAAGGCCTGATCCCCCTTTGATTGGTAGCGACACCGTGACACATTTAAAAGCAAGTGATTTGAATATCTAAGTGCCCTAGCAGGACAGCATGGCACAAGATCACTAATATACCTTGGTGCCAGCCAGACAACGCCTTATAAACAAACATAAGGATCTTAAAATCAACTCTAAACTTAATGGGAAGCCAGTGAAGCGATGCCAAAACAGGAGAGATATGATCCCTCTTTCTAAACCCAGTCAAAAGACTTGATCCCTCAGCTGCACTTTGAACAATTTGTAATCGAGATAGTGAAGATTGAGGAAGACCAGAATAAAGAGAGTTGCAATAGTCTAATCGAGATGTTACAAATGCATGAATTGCAACTTTTAAATCTTCGCTTGAAAGAAGGTTCTTCAACTTTGCTAATAATAATAGAGCTTTCTCTAATAACAGCACTGATTTGTTTATCAAAACATAGTGATGAGTCAAAGATCACTCCAAGGTTTTTGATTTGTTTGCATACGTTTGTTGAGAGCAACTGGTGTCGTGTATATATTATATATAAATTCAACCCGCCAAAGTGGCTAGTAGAAGTGACTGCGAAGTGACGCCGCATCTCTCTTGCCTCCCCTGAGCCCATTGAGTTTTAACAGAACCGCTATTGCGCTAATATGCTAATGTGCTAATGCGCTAATGTGCTAATTCACGCGCTGGGTTTAGTGGAGGATAACTGAGAATGAATGAGGGAAATTCACGTGAGAGGAGGCAACGGCTCCATTGCACTATGATTGGATGTGATTGGTTCGCGCGATTAATTTTGAGACTCTTGTTTTCGTGCGTGTTCGGCGTTCGCGAATAAGTTTGAATGAACAAAATGAAAGCGTTAATGGGAGGACTAATTAAAAAGTAAGCAAGCCGCTCAGCCACTTTGGGTATGTTTACACGACAACGATATGCTTAAAACGCAGAAGTTTTTCCTTTGAGTTATCCGACACCATTATCAAAACATTCACACGGATTCACGAAAACTATAGAAAGCGCTGTATTCTGCTGCCAGGCCATTAGATAACACTGAAACACTATAGACTGAACACGTAATACGCCTTCAGAGATTTGCGTTTTTGTTGTTTACACGGAGACCGTTTTCAAAAGTTAGTGTTTTCAGGCACCCAAAACGCTGATGTCGTGTAAACGAACGGCCAAAACACATAAAAAGTTTTAAGCTTTTAGTTGAAAACGGTGTCGTGTAATATCACCGCTTTGTCACGTCAAAATCAAATTTGAAATGGCCTGAAAACATGATGCCTGTGGGGGTTTAGTGAGCGATGGGAAATTAAAGATAGCCTACATCTGTGTCAGTGTTTACCGAGACACAAACCTGTCCGGACACATAACAACAGTATAAATATAAAGACTGTTTACAACGTGGTGCTATAATAAAAGTGACCTATAGAAAGTACCAAACAATGTGACTCAGAGCGGCTAAAATTACACACGCAACAATGCATGAGCACACACACACACACACACACACACACACACACGCGCGCGCGGGAGTTTGGCAGTGAACTCACAGCTCAGGAAAACACTTCTCAGTTTCAATGCTGTTGTGTTTCAGGCTCAGCGGTCAGACGTTTGGACGGAAAGGAGTTTTATTTTGATTCTGATAAGGATTTATCTTTGCGAGGCGTCGTTCCAGAACACGGGGAAACCTCTCGGTTATTTAAGGTCACTGTTATCTACCAAACGCACGCAGGCCGAGCAGAAGAAGTTGCTTTAGACTAAATGTGCTTTTGAAATGATAGGCCAGTTAAAGGGAAAGTTCACCCCAAAAAGTATTTCATTTTATGTTCCTCAGAAGAAAGAAATCCATTCAGATTTGGAATGACATGAGGGCGAGTAAATTATTTTTGGGTGAACTGTCACTTTAAGAGTTGTAACTACTTAGTGCCCGCCCACTTTTGCATCTGAAAGTAAATTTTTCCCATAAGGATTTTAACGAAAGTCTATTTGTTTAAAGAGCTATAAGTCATGAACCAAACCAAGGTGAACCGCAACATTACAAACTTTGACTTGAAGCAAAAAAGTATTTGAAACTCAGACAAAAGTAAAGACTGTGAACTTAATGGCTTTATTGCGGAAACGAACTGCAATCCCATAATGCATTGAGAATGACAATCGAATTACAAATGGATGAATATACAACTACTTGAAATTTTACATTTAAGTGGTTTGATTTTGCAGTGGGCGGAGCTCTTTTGGTTGCGATTCTCTGATTGGTGGAGATTTCTCTGCAGAATTATGGGTAATGTAGTCTTTTACTGGGAAATCCACTGGTGAACAAGATAAATAAAAAAATAATAAGTTGAATTTATGTGCACTGACGGCTTCAACACACACTTACCATCGATTAATAACCTTGTCGCCCACAGTATTGTCTTTAACGGTTAACAAGTTATCGTTCAAAGTCGGGATTTTTACTTCCAGAACGCCCTCTGAATCAGTCTCTGATGTAAAGAAATAATGATGATGTTAATGGTCACTTAAGAGCAAAAGTAACAACACATCACGCTTTTAAAGACGATTTTAAGGTCCATTATCAGCAGATATTGTGTGTGTTTGTGAACTGCTCTGGAAAAGAGAAGTCAGTTTTCCTGCGGTACAGAGGGAATGATCCTCTCCGCTGATTGGCTGCTCTGGCAGTGACATCACAGCAGTGGCTGACCTACATTAGTACAGCAGTGACTGTGATGTCTCAGACTCACACACACTCACACACAGTTAGTCAGCACGGTTTATCACGCAGAATCTCCTGAAATAGGACACGACATCTTCAAACTCTTTCTAATCTCCTGAGATTCTGAAGTCGAGTCTGTCAAACGCAGAGAAACAGATGCTCACACACACACACACACACACACACACACACACACACACACACACACACACACACACACACACACACACACAGGGTTACTGTCACGGATGATTGCGTCACATCAGAGAAAACGACTGCATTATCCAGTATCAACAACACAGAAAATGACCCAGAAATCACAAAGACGAGCGGATAATGACAAAATAGCTATTTCATAAAGACCTATTACTGCTGAAAACGCCCAGGGTGGAAACTGTGTTCAGGAAAGCAAACTAGCCATGCTTTCTCTGCAGTATTGTGCAGAGGATATTCATTTTCCATATGCACAAAATACCCAGACGATGTATTCTGGGTAATTATGTTTAACTAAATCTTAAACCAAAAAAATAAAAACATTTGCAATATGCATTAAAACTTGTTTCCGCCACAGAATAAAAAAAGGTACTTTTTATCTCACAATTATGACTTTTGTTTCTCACAATTGCGAATTTTTAACTTTGCATTTCTGACTTTTTATCTCAGAATATAAAGTTAGAATTGCGTAATATACAGTCAGAATTGATTTTGGAGAAAAGCATTTATTTCATAATGTGATTTAGTGGTTCTGGAATTTAGTAACTCCAGTGGTACTGGTGGATTTCCGCGGGAGATTCGAGCATTTGCGTCACTACGTCACATCTGTACACACACATCTGTACACACACATCTACACACATAAAGAAGAGTCTCGGCTAGTAGGCAATATTGAGTCGTTACGTCACAACTGTACACATACATCTGTACACACACAACTGTACACACACATCTGTACACACACACCTGTCCACATAAAGAAGAGTCTAGGCTAGTAGGCTATATTGAGTCGTTACGTCACAACTGTACTCACACATCTGTACACACACAACTGTACACACACATCTGTACACACACAACTGTACTCACACATCTGCACACACACACCTATACACATAAAGAAGAGTCTCGGCTAGTAGGCTATATTGCGTGTGAGGATGCTGGAGGTGGAGATTTATAGTCTTTTCTCACAGCACTTGATATAATTAAACTTATCAATTTGATGGCGGATCCAGAAAGGTTCAAACGACAATCACCAGTGACAACTAGAGACTCACCCGCTGTAAAATACAGAAGACTTTGTTCGGACTTCGGAGTAAAAAAAAGAGACTGCAACCGGCCCATGCGAAAACAAGGATAATATGGGAAGGACATTACATGTAGTCACGCAATGCTGACGTTGAACATTAACAATTTGAGAACAAAGTATAATTTGCACAGTTTTCCGTGATATGATAATCAATCGTTAGATTTAATCAGCGTGATCTAATGCAATTCTTTTTTTCCCTTAGTCGGTCAGAACCAGAACAAAAGTGGATGTTTCTTACTCGTTCAGACATTTTCCGGTGAAAATTATGTTGGTCATACTTCCAGAAAGAATAATCTCTGATTCTGAATGCCAGTATCCACACCGGTGCGGCGACTGACACACACACTCTCTTCAAACACTGTGTTCATCTGCGCTGTGCCGTGTCGAGGGTGTCGAGGCACAACTCACGTAAAGTTGATAATTCCGCGAATCACTGCAGTTGCAGATTTCGAACAGAGATGGCGACACAGAGGAAAAACGCCGGACTGCAGCTTTAAGTTTAATTTAATGTTTACTTTATTCGAATCCCTTTATTATGGGTTGTTAACCCCCTTATAAGAAAAACACAGGACAAGGTAATGAGTTAACAGTTTATTAAAATTTTGAATGAACAGAAGGGTGCACACTTATTTTATCTCTTTATACTGTTTACCTTTACCTGAGTCCTAGGGTGCTTCTCATTTCTTATTTGTGCATCCTCGTTTCCTTTCCTCGCGTCTCAGCTCCACCCCCTGTAGGACGCGAGGGAAGGCTGCAAGGAAAAAAATGAGGACGGAGGAATTTAATGAAAGCTTTTTTATTTATACATTAGAATACATACTAGAATACTCACTTCACTGCGTCATCAGCAGTGCTCAAAGGATCTGCCCTTATGTTGTTAAAGTTTGTTTATTTAAGAAATTAATAATAAATAATAATAAAGCAAGATACCTTGTTGAAATATGTGAGTTGTGTGGTTTATGTAAACTACAAAAGTAAAGTATAAATTCAAATGATTGTGACAGAGGTGAAGGGGGAGGAGAATTGATACGTGCGTCACGTTTAGTCGATAAAACTCTTCCGCAAAGGGTACACCTGTGTATCCTCGCTCATAGCTCCTCTGGAAGCTCCTCACTCCTCGATCCTCGCCTCCTCGCGGTGCAATTAGAGAATTGAGATGTCCTTCAAGATGGCTGAGCTCGATCGGAGACGAGGAGGGATATTGAGAAGCACCCCTTGATTCACCTGGTCCAGAGCAAATTGAGCTGTACCATCATGATCCGATTCGGAGGGGGGTCCTTTCATTTATATCGTCCAGTTTATCTTTTTTGTTTTGTTTGTTTGTAATATTGTGCTTTATACAATCAACTAATGTTAGTTTTACTAGAAAGTGTATATTGTGTTCTAAATATAATTATTGATTGTGGTTTATTTGGGAAAGTAATTATTTGATATTTAGCTCTATTATTGGTTTGGTAGAGGCTAACTGGGTGTTTATTGTAGTGCTGGGAAGAACTGAGTTAGTCAGCCACAGTAACGTTGAGCTGCTGATATTAGTGGGTTTGTTTTGTTGTTACTTTAACAGGGGAGATTTATTTATTTTTGGCCTGTTTAATTTAGTTAGTTTCAGTTAACTTCCATCTTTTTGTATGGACTTTGTTTGAAGTGTATATACTCCTGTATGTTATTCTGGTTGGGAGAAATGAATCTTCTTGTCTGTTCACCTGTTCTTGGCCTTGACCACCACAACGATCCTCCCGTCGACATTCCCAACATTCCCGATGTTGTGTGAAGCTCTGGACCTGCTGACGAGGTCACACACACCTTCACTACAGCGCTGGAAACACCAACACTTGCAGAAGAGAAATCATAACTCATCTCTTCATATTCCAGAAAATCAAACAGAGACTTTCTCCTCTCTGTAAAGTATCTCAGCTGCATTTCATCTTTCCATGTTTTGAGCTATTTATTTTCTGTATAGTCGTCATCGTGGATAAACTGAACGAAGTGTTGTGGATGGAGCTGGTAGAGGACCGAGATCCAGTTTCCTCTCCACAGAGCTTTAATCTCACACTGCTGTCTTTGTCTTCCTCGTCTTCACGGATCTGGTTTCTGTTTCTCTCGTCTTTTATTCTCTCGCACAAAACACACACACTCATGAGCTTCACAGTTCACACACATTTAATCCCTTGGCAGCTGAGAGTCCCCAGAATCCCTCAATAAAACACGAGACACACACGTTGAGTCCAGCCACAGGTTTACCGGAAACACAACGGTGAATCCTGGAAATGTAAAGAGTCAGTTGTAATAATGAGTTCATCCATTCATCACTCTTGTTTAGCCAAACTGACTGAGAATGCATGAATGTGGCATTTATCAATAAATCAGTTTAAGTTTCATGTGCTTTAGTGGCATGACATAACATTTCATTAAAATGAGCAAACTAGAAATACTAACTAATAATACAAATAATAATAAAAAACTGAATGGAGTATCTAAATATAGTAATAAAATTCAAGAAAAGAAAAAAAAAAAAATTAAGAAAATGCAAATTAGTAAACCCTTGTTAACAAATAAAATAACAGTAAAATATGCAATAAAATAAATAGCAATAGTGCAAATACAGTAAAACAGTAATATTGACAAGTAAAATAACATTGATTTCACGCAAAATTTTCAATAATTATAATATTTTGAATTAAAATTCAGATTAAACAAAAAAAATAGAAATAAAACAATATTACAAAGGAATAAGTAACAAGATTAAGTAGTTATGAGGGATACAATTTGATTTGATGTGCGAATCATCATAAGTTTAGTGATCAACTCACTGTAAACACTTCATAGTGGCCTAGTGACGCTTTATCTGTCTGTCTTGTTCACTAAAGCGCTCTTTGCTCGCTCTGTTCGCTCTCATTTACATTCAAGCAAGTCATCCATAGACCAGCAGCGGCACAATGCAGAGTTCACACACAAACATGCACAGATACACACTAAAACACACACTGCACTGCAGTCACACTTCCTAAAGATCATGTTATCCAACAGCACTGAACAAACACACATTCACTCACGCAAAACACACACTCTCGGCCAGGAGCAAACACTGTCTTGGCAACAGCACTGCACACATGACCTTCTCAAAGAAACACAGGTATTTCAACACACACACACACACACACACACACACACACACACACACACTGACATAAATCACCTCGAGACCCAAACATCCTGAAGGATCTCCCAGGCTGCATCAGTGTTTGTGCATTTTTCACCAAAGTGTGTGTTGTTGCGTTTCTGGTTTGGTTAGTCGATTAGTGTGTGTTTGACTGTCAGCGTGAAGTGTCTCTGCATGAAATGCATGTCACATCACGCATGTATGAGAGTGTGTGTGTGTCTGTGTGTGTGTTTTTGCATAGACTTGTGTTTGCTGAACAGTGAGAACTGTGCTTAGGCAAACAGTGGAGATTTAGTGTGATTGCAGAAACTTGTGTAACTGTTTGTAACAGTGTGGAGTTGAGAGTGTGTTGACCTTTGGTTATTTAAGCAAGTGAATGTGCGGGTGTAGCATATGAGGGTAACACTTTACAATAAGTTAATGTATTAACTAACAATGGGCAATACATGCGTTACATTATGTATTCATCTTTCTTAGTTAATAAAAATAAAGCGGTTCACTGTTTGTTCATGTTAGTTCACAGTGCATTAACTAATGTTAACAAATACAACCTTTGATTTTAATAAATAGTATTAGTAAATGTTAAAATGAAAATGAACTAAGATTAATGAATGCTGAAGAAGTTTTGTTCATTCTTAGTTCATGTTAACTAAGGTAGTTAACTAATGTTAACTAATGAACCTTAAGGCCCTTGCACACGGAGTCCGAAACTCGCGTCTGACATTTCCGCATGTTAAAAAATAAATACGACCACACGTTATGTCAATCACGCTTGCACACTGCCTCCGAAACTTTTGTCCTGCCATAAAAAAAAAATCGGATCAGGTTCGATTTTCTGCATTTTTCGCATCCGTAGCAAGCAGTGTGAATGGTGTTTGAATGGTGTTTTGATAATTCAGAGCCAACGAATCATGAATACAAAAAAAGCATACGGAAATTTCGGACTGAGTGTGCAAGGGCCTTTATTGTAAAGTGTTTACTATATGTGTGTGTGTGTGTGTGTTGATCACTGGAGGGCACTAAATGTCTTTAGACAGACAGACAGTCGCTCTCTCTCTGGTGAGAAAGACTCCTAACCCCCAATCGCTCCTCGGGAGTCACAGCAAAAATGGCTGCTCACTGCGTGTCCACGGTTTGCAGTGTGTGTGTGTGTGTGTGTTCACTCCTCACTACTCCTGATGTGTGTGCACTACCTTGGATGGGTTAAATGCAGAGGACACTTTTAGAGTATGGGTTACCATACTTGACCTTCACATGTCACATACACTCACTCCTCCACAGGTCATCTTTCAGCGTGACCTACTCTCACCTTCCCGCATGTCCTCTTTGGTCACTTTTCCCCCTTAATCCCTAGATACTGTGCAACCGATACTCTTTTTGTTCTAAACTCAGGGCTGCAGAGAGGAAAAGGCGCAAATCAAAAGATCCCACTGACAAAGTTTGTATCAATCCCTTCTCTGCAAATGTCTCTACTGCTAAAATGACTTAATACCACAAGAAAATTAACAATTCCTCTGACTCTCATACGCTTTTCAAAACCTTAATCCTCCTCTTCCCCCGCCATCAACCCGAACAGCTGACAACTTTGCCACATTTTTCATGAATAAAACAAACATCATCAGCAGCCAATTTTCCACACCACAAACTGACACGCTTATCTTAACAGCAAACGCACACATTCACCCCTCCTTCTCTCCGCTATCAGAGGTAGAAGTCTCTAAACTTGATTCTACCCCCATTCATCTCCTTCAAGCCATTTCTTCTACACTTGTACCCACACTCCCTCATATCAACTCATCTCTTCACACTGGTACCACAGCATTTAAGCAGGCTCGGGTAACCACACGGCTTAAAAAACACTCTAAATCAAGCACTTTTATAAGATTACAGACCGGTATCTCTTCTTCCATTCATTCACTTGAATGAGTCGTTTTCTAAGAAGTCTTTTTCAAACAAGTCTCTACCTTTCTTGCACAGAACAACCTCATGGAAAACAACCAGTCTGGTTTCAAAAGCGGACACTCAACTGAGACTGCCCTGCTCTCGGTTATTGTAGCTCTGAGACTCAGTACTCATCTGGCTGGATCTGTCTGCTGCTTTTGACACAGTTAAGCACCAGATCCTCCTGTCAGTCCTCAAGACGAAGGGCATTTCAGGAACCACACTCCAATGGGTCAAGTCTTACCTCTCAGGAAAGTCCTTCAGGGTGTCGTGGAGGTGTGAGGTGCCTCAGGGCTCAGTGCTGGGACCGCTTCTCTTCTCCATCTATATGTCATCATCAGGATCTGTCATTCAGAAACATGTTTTTTCCGATCACTGTTATGCTGACGACACACGACTCTACCTCTCAGACATTTCTAGCTGGATGAAGGACCCCCACCTTCAACTCAACCTTACGAAGACCGAGCTGCTCATGGTCTTGACCAACCCAACACTGAACCACAAATTTCAATTTATCTAGGGTTGTCATCCATAACTCAATCCAGGAACATTGAAATTGTGATTGATGATCAGTTGAACTTCACACATTGCTAGAAATGCCCGGTCCTGCAGATTTGCCTTATTCAACATCAGAAAGATCAGGCCCTTCCTATCGGAGCTACACAACTCCTTGACCAAGCTGTTGTTCAATCCAGACTGGACTATTGTAATGCTCTCTTGGCTGTCCTTCCAGCATGCACTGTCAAACCTCTGCAACTGATGCTGCAGACAGAGTTGTCTTTAACAAACCAAAGAGACACACGTCATATCTCTTCTCATTTACTTGCACTGGTTGCGAATTGCTGCTCTCATCAAATTCAAGGCACTGATGCTTGCCTACAAAACAACCCTGGCTCTGCTCCCTTTTACCTAAACTCATTACTCCAGACCAACGTGCCCTCCTGAAGCGTGCGTTCTACAAGTGAACGTGCCTTGTGGTGCCATCATCCCAAAGAGTCTTTAGCCACGTTCAAGAAACTGCTGAAGACGCATCTTTTTCGTCAACACTTGACTCATTAATACTGACACTTACTATTCTACACTGACTGGCCAACAACAAAAACAAGTCACTGTTTGAATTTAAATAGGCAAATGCTGAAGTGTCAATGATTGGATCGTTATTGCATTATTGTTTCTAGCATGTTATATATTTTGGCAACAGTTCTTCTATCCCGCATTAATGGAGTTTGTAGCTTTTCGTTTCTTAACAACCATGTAGGAAGAAGCATCATGGCCATATTCCAGGATGATAGTGTCAAGATTACTCAGTCTCAAACTGTGAAAGAATGGTTGTAAGGAACATGAATCATAATTTTCACCCCTGAGTCCAGATCTTAAACTCGTTGAAAGTCTTTGGGATGTGCTTGAGGAGACTTTACAGAGTGCTGGACTCTTGCATTGACAATATGACATCTTGACCAAAACTGTATGCGCCTCTTGATGGAAACAAATGATATGATGTTATTTCCATCCAATCATTGACACTTAAGCATTTGCCTATTTATTTACTTTTTTGCTGGGCAGTGTCTACATCCATAAATAAATAAAAAACCTTGTTTCGGTGCTGTGCTAGACTAACTGGGACTAGTCACAGCACTTGCATATTGTTGCCCTATTGTTGGTTTGATTGCTTCTATTGCTCTCATTTATAAGTCGCTTTGGATAAAAGCATGTGCTAAATAAGTAAAGACAGACATATAGATAGATAGATAGTCTGGGGAATCAAGGATGAAGAAAGAATAAAGGATGCAAATGAGAAGAGATAAGGCAGGGAGGCCAACAGAGGAGAGAGAGAGAGATGACAGATCGAGTGAACGCATGAGAGAGAGTGAGTGTGTTCACTGCACTGGAATGATCGTGAGCAGTGGGGCGTCAGATGTGAAGCGCTACACACACACACACACACACACACACACACACACACACACAGCTCCATTATGAATATTCGTCACCGGCTGGCGTGTCGTACTGCCATCTGTGGCATGTTTCACGCAGTAATTGTTCTCTTCATCTTCATTTCATTGGTCCTCGTTCACTCACTGCATCTGAAATCGAGCAGATGTGTCACAAATTCAATTCGTTTGATTGTTCCTGCGTCTGTATGCTTCCAAAGCGCCAAGAGAACGAGCCATTTCATAATCCCCATTTACTTAAATTGAACTGAAAGTTAATTTCATACGAGTCAGTTTAATGTTACTCAATTCTGCTGTGATCTAACTGGTCATAAAACAACGTGCAAATGAAAATTCATTGAAATAATCCGCCAATGAATGTCATTTTGGTCTCAGATCATAAAACTCCTTTGATGCAATTTTTGAACAAGTAAAGTGAAACGAGGAGACAAAACATCAAATGAAATAGAACAGCAAACATTAATTACAGACTCAAACACACGCTATGATAGTTTTGAGCAGCATATTTTTGTTCACATGAAATTTGGCAGAGATCCTAAGGACATGGTGGAAATGACAAATACAGAATTTCTTATAGATCTGTCACAGCGTTAAGATGAAACCTCACTTTCTGTTTGGCGTCCTCAATTAACTTATTTTCTGAAAACAAGAGCAAAAAAACAAATCAAATACATGTATGATTGATTCCCCTAACAACTGCTCAACCAAATAAATGGTCTAAAATAATACAATAAAGAACATTATGAAAGTAAATACATTTTTGGGGATTGGCCTAAAAACGACCTAAAGATTAGAAACACTTACAAGTAGTAAAAACCGTATGTGAATTAGTTGAGAATAGCGTAAATACGGCAGATGTTAACTAATTGTTAACCTTTACCAACTCTGAACAGTTGGTGGCACTAGAGGGTTTGAATGACTGACACTAGCAAAATTGAGATGAGAACAAGAAAACCAAAAGATACAAACAGTGCTCGACTTCTAAAACATACATTGGTATTCATGAAAGAACATTGGAGCACCATGTAAATACCATGGTAATACTTCATCTGATACTGTGGTCGTACATCAGCCAGGAATATTTTGGGTCAACACTTTCACAGGCTCCCGAGGCCTAAACAGAAAGCGTTTCGAGCGGTTTGGGTTATGTTTTAACAGGTCCTCTAATTTTGCAGCGACAGACAGAGAGATGAATGTAGAAGGTGGTAGTAAAAAACATCTCATAACAAAAAAAAAGGCTAGTCTAGACGTGTGTGTCTGAATCTAGTCTTAACTTCATTAAACAACTCACATCTGTGTCCTAAACAAACATTTAATTGCGTGCGAAATTCACAGGTTCACAAAGGAGAACTGAAAATTAATCGCAATGTTGAAGAAGCTCTGAAAGCATAATACCAAGCAACTTTAAAGGATTAGTTCACTTCAGAATAATAATTTCCTGATTATTTAACTCAACCCCCGTTATCCGTGATGTCCATGTCAGTCATTCTTCAGTCGAAAAGAAATTAAGGTTTTTGAGGAAAACATTCCAGGATTGTTCTCCATATAATGGACTTCAATGGGGTCCAAATTAAACACTCCATCTCATTCTCTCCTCCAACTTCAAAATCGTCAGACTTTGACAATGAGCGATGGTTTGTCTAGATCAGACTCTTATTCCTCGGCTGGGATCGTGTCGAGACTTTGAAGCTGCACTGAAACTCACATTTGGACCTTCGACCCGTTGGACCCCATTAAAGTCCTGGAATGTTTTCCTTAAAAACCTTAATTTCTTTTTTTGACTGAAGAAATAAAAACATGAACATCTTGGATGACGTGGGGGGGGAGTAAATTATCAGGAAATTTTCATTCTGAAGTGAACTAAACCTTTATCTACAGTCAGGTTCTTCTGAAAAGTAGTTTGCTGCAGGCAAAAAAACATTGAGATTTAATTTCGGACGACAGCAACAAACACAAATTTACACCAGATCTAATAAAACCAGAAAACCAAAAGCCCTAAAGAAATCAGCAATGAACGGCAGTAATAAACCCACCATCCAGAAAGATTACATAAAGTGCAGAGTCTACTGGGAACGCCATTGAATGACTCAAATTAATCAGTGTTTCTTTTAATTAGTTCATTGAAATGAAGCAAATTGTTTCCCTAAAGTGAATCAACCCCATTGAAGGCCTCTCTCAAATATCTGTCTCAGCTTGTTCGAAGGCTGCATTCAATTAAATCCAGAAAAAACATGGCATTTAGTCACACTACATGGCTACTTTTTAGGGGAAAAGAAACATTATTGGTAAGACTAATATTTGGAAACAACTAATGAAAACAATTAGCAGTCTAATAAGCTCCAATAACAGCAAACATGTCATGAACATTTTGTAGTTTTATTGAAACTTAATACACAGACCAAACAAAAGACGAACAGAACAAATGAAGAAAACAAAACCAGCTGCAAACACATCTGGTGTTTATCAGAAGCAAACTCACCTTAGTGTCACTGTACACAAACACAAACCAATAGGTAAAATTACATTGACTGTACAATCCAAACTTATTCGCACGCACTCAGTGACCCCTTATGGAATATAAAAAGGTTTCCTTCAATCATACAGTATTTCTGAGAGGTTAAATAACAGAACTGGGCCACACTGCCGCCCACTGGTCAGCAAGAGTAATACATTTACTCCCAAAATGAGTCCTAGAGGAACATTATGGAGCTTACACACACACACACACACACACACAAACTCAACTTCACCTACTTCATGATTTCACGCTCCATCAAGAGCTTCAGGAGAGTCAATTGAGACTAATATTAGCCAAACCAATCTAATGATTGTCTAGTGTGTGTTGGGAAAGAGGACTGCGATGAACAGTGCTTTTAGGATCTGGACAGAAGGGTTTCACAACCACAAGAACCATGAAGAGCATTGGAGAAGAAAGACGTTCTTGGGTATCTAAACGCCATATCCTTCTGCACAGGCTGGTTTAAAATGTGAATGACCTCAAAATCAAGCCATCACTAACTAACGCAGTAGTCGAAGACTTTAAAAACAACAAACCAGAAGGACCTCAACGTGTCTGAAGAGGGAACGCACTTGTTTTCAAGGTTTGACAATCCAATTTGTTTGTACTGGCAGAATACGGTTAGTGCAAACCAATTGATAAGGTACAAAATGCACGTTAGTGTCTCTTTAAGATCTCTAATATCTAAATTTGATGCATTCTGATTGGCCCTATCAATTTGTCAATCACTGTCCCACCAAGTATACCAACATTAGTTGGTTTAGGATGTTGGTTTGTATTGACAAACTAAGCGGTTTATTTAACAAAACTAGTTTGTTTTTTTTGCTCTAACCTTCAGCAACACACACCCTATAACCATCTGTTAAAAATCCAATCATAAAACATCTAGCTCAGTAGCTCCTCCTCCAAACCTCACGCAGACACACCTGAGCTTTCAGGACGCCAGTCTTAAAACAGCTTGACATGGTAAGTTTGCTGCAAACTTGTGCATTAATGTCAATGTTGGAGATCGACCCTAGAGCAGAAAACGTACCATTCGGCTGTTCTTTAATGCAATGATCTCAGAGTCAGGTAGTGGCAATCGTGCGATTGATCAGTCTAAAAGTGTCATTCATCAAGCAGAGGTTCGCTATCGAAATCTTAGAAATGGTTCTGGACTTATGAAATGAAACTTCAGTTGTGCATTAAGGGTCAGAGGATCTACTCTACATCTCACGGCGGGCATGCATGCGTGTCCGTGTCTGTGGCGTTTAAGAGTTGTCTCCGTTGGCGCTGTCTCCATCGTCCTCTCCTTCCTCCTGCTCACCCTCCTCTTCCTCCTCCTCTTCATCCTCTCTTCCTCGACTCTTGATCTGCACAAACCAAACGCGTGGAATGAATACAAGCGAGGCGATATGGGATTTCTCTAGGGCTCTAGGGAAAACTTCAAGCTTTCTATATATATATATATATATTGGGGCTGTCAGTTAAACGCGTTATTAACGGCGTTAACGCAAACCCATTTTAACGGCGTTCATTTTTTATCGCGCGATTAACGGTCTTTTTGGCCTAGCAAACTTTGCAGTTTTTTTCACCTGCTTTTGGAACAGGTCGCGGCGCTGCGCTATGAAACCCATTCATTTCAATGGCTTGCGCCGCGCGAGGACGTTTTGCTGCTTCATCGACCAAAGCGCAAGCGGATCTAGCTAGACCGGAGGCACGCCGCACACACTTGTTTGGGCTTGCGAGCCGGCCAAATAGTTGGTTAACGTTACGTTTTGAGTGGATGACGAGCGCGAGACGCCGAAATGGATGCCAATAAGATTCTGAATGGAAAGTTTACTTTTAAAAAGTTGCCAAATGGTTCCATTGACGAGACCAAAGTGATCTGTGTGTTTTGTCGTTGTGAACTGAGCTATCGTCATCGCAGCACGTCCAGTCTGAAACACCACTTGATGATGGCCAAGCACACACACACACACACACACACACAGCTGATGCGAATTCTCCGCCCCCTCGTCAATCGTCAGTATTTCCTTTTATTGATGGACAGTGTTACATTGTGTGAGAGATTATTTGCTCCAAGTGAGAATGTTAGTGTGAAATTGAACACAGTTTATGCCAATGTTGTTTGCATTAAAAAAACATTTGCACAAAGCAAGCCGGTCCACTTTTCCATGTTGATAAGGGCATTAAAATGAGAAAAAATAATGGGACAAAAAGAAATCAAGAGACATTTAATATAGATAAAAATGTGCGATTAATCGTGAGTTAGCTATGACATTAATGTGATTAATCGCGATTAAATATTTTAATCATTTGACAGCACTAATATATATATATTTCTCATGTCTGTGGGGCAAGTATAGGCTTTGCTACGCTTAGTTTCGGTTCATTTATTTGACGGTCTCAAATTCAAGACCGAATCGACAAAGCGTTATTTTACAAAAAAAAACATTATGTTACGACATTACGCTTAACATTAGTTAACTACCTTAGTTAACATGAACTATGACCAATACTTATTTAGCATTTATTCATCTTAGTTAATATTAATTTCAATATTTACTAATATGTTATTAAAATCAAAGTTTGTTAACATTAGTTAATTCACTGAGAACTAACATGAACAAACAATGAACAAATGTATTGCTTATGGTTAGTTCATGTTAGTAAATACATTAACTACTGAACCTTGTTAAGTATTAACATGTTTTGTGAGTTTACAAAAAAAAAGTAGACCCTTTACAGTTTGCATTACTCTTATCTGTATGACCAAAAATAACAAGAGTTTTTTTTAAGTTAAATTCAAGAGATGCCAGTAATAGTGCAGTAAGAGCTCTCCACACAAACACTAATAGCAGCGCACATCTGTCCAGGTTAACATTAAATACGATGGCCTCGGTGCAAAGTCGACCTGAAGCGATGGGTTATCTTTTAAAAACTGTTTTCAGTCGCGGGAAACCTTACAAATCTCGCAAAATGAGGAGGACGAAGTACTAATAAGGTCACCCGTGATTTTGCCAAGTAAGACATCGTCCTGGATCAACATTCCTGTCCCAAAATGTAGTCCTTACCCAATCCCTACCCCTAAACCTAACCCTACCCATAACTTTTCCCTAAAACCATAGGGTAATGATAGGTGAATAACACTGATGTTTAAGTACTTCACCCTGGGTCTAAGCCTAAACTTGACATAAACTGTAAACTCAAATCTGATTGGTTGATTGGAAAGTTGATCCAGGATCAACAAAGATGTTGATCCAGGAACATGTGGTACTTGGTGAAATCACGTTCACCGTACTAATAATGTGCAAGTAATTAATAATTAGCAAGCACTAATAATGTGGATAGATGCCGTAATGGAAACGGTACAGAGAAACGTATGGATTCGAGAATGTTGCCAGAAAAATTTGCGTTCTTTACAGGTTCTGTAACTTTCGGGTGTGAAGGCGAACATTTCAGTATATTTGCGGTGTACTTTGCACTCGATTGTATCGCAAACCCACACAGCTCTCAGTCCCGGAGAGAGGAGGGGGAATAATGACATTTATGTGACGTCCATCTTACACTAAGATCCGATCACAAAGCGTCCTCGACTCCCTCCTTTTAATGATTCCCATCAGAAGCGCGTTTACACTTGTCTTTTCAATGTGTGTGTGGACAACATCCGGATACAGGGCGCTTGTTAATGCCAAGTGTAAACGCAGCCTAACGGTGAGTCGACTAGTTCTCACTCTGCCGTCTCTCGTTCTCTCACCTCCTCTTCCTCCAGCAGGTCTCCTTCATCCTCGTAGTCGTTCATATCCGTGCTCTCGCGCTCCTTCTTCCCGCTGGAGTGCTGTGGCGACACCTCCTCTGGTTTAGCACCCTTCACATCTGCGCAAATACACACAGATAATCAGTGATTGTGTAAAGGTTTCAGATCACGATCTTATAAGGATCACACAATCCATGATATGAATCACGATCTTCCCAATTTTGAGACGTACGATCCAGAATATCCAGACTAGAACAAGCCTATGGACTCTTGAAATTTGCACAATTTAAAACACAGTATTGCATTAAAGGGCTGGTATAATGCCCATCTCACAAGATGTAAAATAAGTCTCTGATGTCCCCAGATTGTGTATGTTAAGTTTTAGCTCAAAATACCCCACAGATATTTTTATACCATGTTAAAATTGTCACTTTTTGAGGGTGTGTGTCTGTCCCTTTAAATGCAAATGAGCTGCTGCTCCCGGCACAGGGGGCGGAGCTTCAACAGCTTGTGTGTGTGTGTGTTAGAAGCTCTGATTACCTCACATAGACACACACTGAACGTTTTTTAAAAATGTTTAGCCTTATGTTCAAACCGGAGTCAGACAATGATGGAGAGACTCGAGAAGAAGTGACGAAGCAACAGGACTTTTCTGAATGTTAGTTGATGAGTTTATGAAGCTGATGTGTAGTTTTCTTCTATAGTCATTGATTAGCATATTCTGTCTTGATAATCTATAAATCGTGTTCCCGGGGGCGGGGTTTACATAAATTTTAGGGTTAGTGATGTCACTTCAAGATGAGCACGATATAAAATCGTCAGATTGTATGTAAAAGTGGTCATTGCACCACAAACCAGAATTGTAAATGTAAACGGTCTCGTACCTGATTTCTTGCTGTGGTCTCTCTCCATGCGCTCCAGGCTCTCCAGCAGATAGTCCACTTTGTGTTTAATCTGAGTCAGTTCCTTCTTAATGGTTTGTAGATCATCAGTTTTCACTGCGCACACACACACACGCTTATTAGCCCAAATATACACTACTGTATGTACACTAAAAGGTATCGAGCCATAGTCATGAAAACACTCTGCATGTATGATACTTTTTTTTTTTTTTGAAAACTAAATACAGTAATCAACATTTGAAGTGGATCAAAACCTTTCATCAAAGTTATAGATGAATTTTGAACAATACACAACAACTTTGATGTATATTTTTGATCCACTTCAAATCTTATCTACTGTAGTCTCCTCCTCCATACTTATTCAGACCTGAAAATTACTCAAAAAAAACCCAGTCCATATTTGGAGATCGTCCTCACTGCAGAACACGAAATCCAGGGGGAGGAGTTGGATCTGGATCCAACTCCTCCCACCTTACATATACCTAAACCTACCCAACTCCACCCCCTGATCCCTAACCCCACCCCTAATCCTACCCATCTCCACCCCTTAGATCTGGATCCAACTCCGCCCCCTCCTGGATCTCGTGTACTGCAATGAGGTGCTACTGCATATTTGCCGTGACTGCCGTGAGAGTGTGTGTGTGTAAAGGGAAGCTCTCACTGGTGCGTGAGGTGCGCTGACTGCTCTTGGAGGAGAAGCTGCTCTTGGTCCTGCGACTGCCGCCGCTGACGCTCACCCGCGCGCGCTTGGACGGGATCACCGCTCGCGACAGCGGGGGAGGGGGGGGTGGCGGGACGCGCGACGGGTACGAGTACATCCTGAAACACACACGCTCAAAATTACACACACACTCAGGGAATCAAGCACTCCGTCAAATCCGACATTAAAAGCCTTTAAAGGTGCAGTGTGTGATTTTTAGTGGGATCTAGTGGTGAGGTTGTGAATTACACCCAATAGAAGTTGCCTCATTCTAAGGTAATAAAAACATAACGGTTCATTATGTAAGGGTTCATACACCACTGAAAACAGTTATGTATATTATATTGCATTTCTTAGATAACACAATGCACCTTTAATGAATAATTTAAAAAAATGTTTGATCAGTTGAAACGTGCATGAATCCTTCAAGAGCGAGCGCTCACCTGTCATAGTAATCTCTCTGAAAGTCATAGTCCAGATCAAACGAGGAACTGTGGGAGGAGAGGGCAAAGAATTAAAAGTGGAAAATACTTCTACACAAACTATATAAAATTGAATAATAATATAAAATGCAAACCTGTACATATCTCCAGCAGAGCGTTTAATAGTCTTTGACCGATGAGGTTTTGGCTCACCAGCCAGATTAATATCTAGAAAAACAGAAAGATTAAACATTAAACCACGAGACAAATCGATTCGGATGAAAGCGTCTGCTAAATAAATGAATGTAAATGTAAACATGGGGTGCTCATGCATGTAGACGTTTAGCACACATGTAAAACTTCTGGGAATGGTTCCACTTGGTTTTGCAGAATGATAATACTTTTTAAAAGATCATAAAAATTGCATTTTGTTTTTTATTTACTACTGCTATTGTAAAATATGCTATTTCCATAGCTTACACCTCAAAAGTAAATACATTTTTTTCCCATACATAAATCCCATTCTTAAGATTTTGCAATGAAAATGAACTTAAAGGTTGTTTTTTTACATTTTACTAATGAGAATTTGGATGGAAGCATGCTAAAATGTCATGAAAATTATGTCAGAAAGCAAAAACTTAATGTTCCTAAAATTGAGCTTTACTTTAAGTAAAATTACAATTACAATGACGTACTGTACAGTAAATGTGGAAAACCTGAAATCTCAAAAACTCCTTGCCAAATTCACATTTAATTGACATATTTCAAATGAGCAACTAAATGTACGCTTTAATGGGACTTTTTATATCAGATATTATGTCAGAATGCAAAAACTTAATGTTCCTAAAAATTACGATTTATGCAAAATAAAATTCCTTATTCTTTTGACTTTCAGTGGACATTTTTGTGAGATTTCCCAATGACTTAAATGGGGAAATACTCAAAAACTGCTTGCCAAATTCACATTTAATAGACATATTTCAAATCAGCAACTAAATGTAGGCTTTTATGGGACTGTTGATATCAGATTTAGTTGCTGATTTGAAATATACTTACCGAGCACCTGTCCGACGATCATCCTGCCGTCTTCTCCCCCGACCGCCGCTCTGGCGTTCCTCTCATTGGCGTACTGGACGAACGCGAAGCCTTTGTGCACGGAGCAGCCCACGATCTTCCCGTACTTACTGAAGATGGCCTCCACGTCAGCCTTGGTCACCAGCATGGTGTTGAGGTTCCCGATGAAGACCCGGGAGTTCAGCGAGCGCGGGTCCGTCTTGTTGGTGACGTTACTGGCCATCAGGCTGCTGGTTGTGGGGGAATGTCTGGGCGAAAACAGAGGAATGGAAGGGGGTGCAGAAGATTGACAAAGACGGGAAAGAAAAACGAGAAATTAGCTTGTCGGTAACAACTCTAATGGCCTCAGTAGCCGTTTCCATCCAAAGTTGCGAATTTAACCATTTTCAACTAAAAACGTAAAACTTTGAATGCGTTTTGGCCGTTCATTTACACGACATCGGCGTTTTGGGCGCCTGAAAACGCAAAGTTTTGAAAACGGGTTTCAAAGTGCAAGTTTTTGAAAACGGTCTCCGTGTAAACAACAAAAACGTCAATCTCTGAAGAAGATGACGTCATGCACATGTATTACGTGTTCAGTCTATAGTGTTTCATCGCCATCTGGTGGCCTGGCAGCAGAATACAGGCGTTTTTAGCCGTTTTCACGGATTCGTGTGAATGGGGATCGATTTGACAATGTCTGTACCTGGAAAACTCAAAGGAAAAACTTCTGTTTCAATCGTTTCTCCGTTTCTATCATTGTCGTGTAAACGTAACCTACATTTGGAATATCGCATGAAACACTTTCCATCCCACGTGTTCAAGAGAACAAATTCACCGCTTCTCAGGAAACTTATTAGCCTGGGAAAACCCAGACAACTTCCGGCAAATTTAGATTTGCTCTGAAAGTTAGTCTGGCAAAGAGCTCATTCAAGCCCATTTCCAATCCGTCGAAATCGAGGCACCAATCAGAAACGTTGGGGCGGGCTTTACACGATGACGACAGCGCTGGGATTTTGAAGCAGATTTTGTAGCCTACATTACAAAGATGGATGCCGCCATCGAACATCACTCGTTCGAATCAGCTATCGCGTCTGTTTTAAGCCATTTGAACGTTTCCTTTTTGTTAAAAACCGAGCAAAAAGAACAACACTCGGAGATGTGTCTCCGCCGCTCTGCATACGTCATCTCCTTCATCGCTCTGATTGGGTTTAGGTCTATCCGCGACGTCCGTTGGTGACGCCCCTCTGGAAATGATTTGTCTATGACGCTTTGCCAGACCATAACTCAGTTACAACTAAGAATGCTCTGGTTTTAACCAGGCTAGAAACTTATGCAAAGTAACAATAATAAAAAGGAAGTTGCTGCAAACGGGGAAGCCTTGTGTTCTCTCTTGAGTTCGGGTGCCTGATGTTTGGGAACGCAACCGTCTGAGACCGTTCTGGGAGGGAATTAAAACCAAATCATTTTGACGACAGACTTTAGCTCAGACACGCGACACCATTTTCAACTAAAAATGTAATATTTGTGTGTGTTTGGCTGTTCGTTTGCATGTCAATGGCGTTTGGGGACATGAAAACACAAACTTTAGAAAATGGGTTTCAAAACTATACCGTTATAGTCTGTGTAAACTACAAAAACACGAATTTGTGAAAACGGTGACGTCATGCGTATTACGCTTAGTCTAGACACTATTGTTTCTGTACAAAATGACATTGCCATGTACATGGCAGCAAAATACAGCATTTTTAGTCATTTTCGAGGATCCGTGTGAACGGGGATCTTTTGACATCGTTTGACAAACACAAGGGAAAAACTCTTCCATTTTTAGTTCATTGTTGTCAAGTAAACATACCCTAAAGCAACATTTGAGAAGCTGTGTAATGAGATGTTGCTGAATGTTGGTTAGTCGTTATCTGATCAAAGTCAGTTTTTTTGTTGTTTTCCATAATAGTTAATGCGCATGTCTTCTTATCAGATACAAAAGTGCATACTTTATGCCTATTTTAAGATTTTTTGTAATTTAATATCCCAAAATTCACAAAAATAAGTGGATGGAAACCAGCTAGTGAGATCGGATCAGTTCTGGAGATAGAGTTCAAGTCAACATGAAACGGCATTCGCAACACATTTTACTTCTATGATAACATGCACTGTGAAATCGCTCAAAATAAGACCAGAAACACATTGAGTAAATGGTCCATTTTGGTTTCATGTTGACTTTAAATGAATTCTTACAGAACCACATGAAGATTACAGTCGAGATCTATTGGCATGTTTAATTATTACTACCAGAAAACAAGACATTTGGGATAAGAACAAACATTTCCAAGATATATACAGTTTGTAACAATCAAGATAAAATGTTTAAGCATCATAATTCACATTGGTTTCATAAGTTATATCAACTAGTATGCTTAGAGCCAAAGCAGCCATATATGAAGCTTTCCTAATGTGCTTAGGTGTACATTTGAAATCAGAAGATTCACATATCAACTAGAAGGGCTTGTATGTTGTGGTTTATGCAGTTTGTTGGGCGACGGCGTTCACATCTTCACACACCAGGACTGGGCGAGTAACGTAGAGATTTATGGGCTGACTGTTTAGATATTGCATGCAAACTAAAAATGCAGAAGTGAAATTAATCATCCAGGTGTTTTATTGCCGCTTTGCTTTGTTTATGGGTTTGATGAAGACTAATATGCATGGAACTGTCCTTAAAATGTATGTGGTTTTGTTGAGTACTATGACACTATGTGTGTGGATCATTTGCAGTGCTTATGGCACGTTTGAGCGGCAAACTGGTGTTTGGAAATATCTTTGGACGCTTAGACCGCCACATAACGTTCACATTGAGATATTTAAGTGTGCTGAGGGGGATGTTGGGGGTTGAATAGTCAGAACTCACTCCATTGTGTCTGTAATTCAGGTCGAGTCGTCTGTCTGCCTGATTCTGTTGGAGAGAAGAGGGTGGTTATTGGACACCGTTGAGCTGCTGCTCAGCAGTGCATTGTGGGTGAAGGTCGTACTGTGTGGGTGGGTGATGTAACCCACCGCACTTTAACAGACGTCACACCATTTTTAACACTTTCCCCAAGGTCAAACACACAGTCTAGTGTTCGGCTGCTGCCACCCAGTGGTTTGTGTACAAAACTTGAGGCAAAGAAAATGAAATCCAGACAGATATCCCACATCAAGTGAAACAGAACAGCCATGTCATCAGTGTTATTTAAACCCACTCACTAATCCCAAACTAAAACCCTTTTAATTTAGGGGAGAAATGTCAAAAAGTGTCAAATAGAGTGACTTTCTTAGCCACGTGACGAAATGACGCATCAAATCCTGCGCTAATGAAAAAAAAAAAAACCTTTGAAACGGCCGCCAAAGGAGATTAAAGATGCCTATCAAGTGATGCCCTCGGCACAGCTTAAGACACACCATTAATCTGCATTACAGACCACTGAACACAAAGAGATGAATATCAGTGTGTCTGTAGGACATTTCAGTGTTATAAAGATATATAAAGTTTAAGGTCAAAGAGAGTCAAATTCTCCTCAGGCTCCATGATAGATAGGATGACAATAAACATGAATTTAGGGAAATTTGGACCTGTAATTGGTAATAAGTTGCATATTAACATTACTGTATAAATGCACCCTTGTATTTCCTCAAGGAATTAAGAGAATGAAGACCATTTCAATGTCTTAATATTAAATTGTCAACAGTAAAATGTGCTTAAGACAATATTGTTTTCTCAATGGTGGAAAGGTGGGTATTTAAGGATTAATGTCTCAATAGCAAAGACTCAAGACTAAATGATAATTACACTAAACATTGTTTTTTACCCCTGACAAATGAAGATGCAATGGTGTAAATGTGGGAATTTCAGATTGAGACTTCATGGGAAATCAATGCATTTAAAATGTGAATTTTAAATATTGTTCTTGAAGCATCTATCATGGCAGCCAACATGCTGAAGACTCATCGTTGCACTTGCATGGGGAGGTGGAAGACAGAAAATATGTTTAAACGACATGAAATGAAGAAAAAGTAGACGTAAACTTGCAATTGTCCTCTATAGTACACTACCACGAATTCAAAATAAGACCTCGGTATCAAATGTTGGGATCCTCTCTAGGTGTGGCTCAGAAAAACAGTGTGTTTTGCTAGCTTGTTTGCTTAAGCTAATTCAGACTATGAAAATGTCTCTAATTGAACTAAATAATCAAAATGCACAGGTCTATACACTATTTATAAAGTATTTTTTAAACTATGGAAGATTTAAAAGGTGACGAAAGCAAGTAAAGGCTACACACAAGAAACGGGAGTCTAGTCTGCACACTTTTCAGGAAGATTGGTGCGGAAGTGGAGAATAAAGTAAAACCAACTTACGGATTGACGAGGGTCAAAAAAGCTGCCTCAAAAACTACAAAAAAAGCAAAATGAATAAAATCAGAAATGAACATCTGAGATGTGCCCCTTTTAGCTCACTAAAGAAAGGGGAATGTTTTTTAAACCAATTGAGTGCACTTGGCTGACAGACCTGAAGTCTAGCCTACATGATAGGGCTAATCTATCTTCATGACAGATTTGGTGTACATAATGTTCACTTGATTATGAAAGTGGGAGCTTCATGACTTTAAAGAACATGTATGTTGATGTCTATACAAAGACATCATGAGTCTAGACCAGGGTTTCCCAAAGTGTGGGTCACAAGTTCTGTGGAAAATCCAATTTAGACAAATGAAAGAAAAAAAAAAGATAACACTGAATCGATCCCATTTCATTAAACAACACGGTTTAAAGTTGTAGTGATCCTGTCTTTGCAGTCACATTACAACACTTGTTTCTTGTGATGAAGCAGACAAAGTTATTAAATTACAATATGTAAACAATGTAATTCCTCTCCCCACATTCCATAACCAGCTTTCGTTTTATATAAAAATATAATTGTACAACATATTCTTGAGTGTAATCATAAAACACTATTGAAATAATAAAATGTACCAAATGTAATGAAAGTGGTGGACAGGCTAGTTATTCATACCCAATATCTCGGGGTGTGTGTGATTCTCATGTTTGGGAACCCCTGATCTACACATACATTATTGATAAAAACAAAACCGGTTTTAGCTGGAGTATGATGCTGATGTGTGCCTAGTGATGAACATGATTTGGTGCACTCTGTATACTCATATTAGATACTCATTTACCAAAACAAAAGACAAATACTTGTATAATCTATATCAAGCACAGAAAGAAAACAACTAATTTAACCACTTTCAAATGTGATATTGCATTGAAAATATTGTGCAAGTCTTACACGAATACGTAAGTGTGTGTGTTTGTGGGGAGGGAGGACATAAATATAATTTTCATATCATCAAGACATCCTACAAGAGCTTCTTCATGGGCTGAAATTTTGGATTACACACAAATATGATGTAATATCTAATAGACTAGATGCAGCATGGGGCAAGGCAGAAATACTGATTTTGGCCCACTTCTTGAAACATTTATTAAATAAATAGTAATGCAACCAGCTCAATTTATCATTCTTGATGTACTTTTAATGGAAAGATTGACCGTTTACATGATTTCGCATAGACCTTGGATGCAAATGTAAAAAGTGTTAAAATGGTCCATGCTTTGAAATAGAGAATTGCATGAGGCAGAAAACGTGTTTTCTCAGTCCATTAAAAGTGCTGAAACAATTCAAAATCTGCAAAAACGTCGCCTGAAAATTCAATCGACACGATTCTGGAACGCAACGACCCTCAAAAATAGGAGCAAAAATAACGCCCAAATAACCGTATTAAAAAGGACAAGCTCAGTCCAAATGTCTACAGCTGAATAAAAATAGTCTACTCGTGTTGGGGAAAACAGTCTGTCATCTTAAAAATGGATTTAAAACATGATAAATATTCTGAATCCAGGACATGGAGGGAAAAACGACCCCATCTTGAAAACACAACCACCGGTCCATGAGACATTTCCTCCACAATAACTTAAAAAACAAAAACAAATAAACCAGCTGCTCTAGCAGTAGTCCTGCAAAAAATGGGGTGAAAAATAACTCCTACTTTGAAAAATAAAAAATAAAATGGTGCGGTCCTCTCAAAGCATATGTTTTTTTTTTCACTGCTCTACCACGGCATCACAAAATGTACGCCACCAAAGCCAAGCAGAAAATGACCAGAAAAATGCATTAAAAATAAAAAATAAAAACCACAAAAATTCTCCAAAGATAGTGCAAAGTCAGTCAAAAATAAAAAGTGACAAAAATCTCTCGAATCAAAATACTCACCGGGAGTTTAAGACTAAAAATGATTAAAATTCGGTGCTGTACTGTTTTGTGGATACAGTCCGTACCAGCTCGTTCAGTAGACACCGACCAGACGAGTGCACGAAATGGCGTCGAGCAAATGCGCACTGAAGACAAGCCCCGCCCTGCTCTACATATCCTCGAAACTCATTGGCTGCTTTACAACGCGCCGACGAAACAGATGGCACCGATTGGTGGATACACGCGTCCTTCTCTTTTACGCGTTTCTTTTTAAATAAAGAGCACGTCTGATTGGTGGATGCCGGATTTGGTTAGCAGCGTCCTCCCCTAGTCGGAGCACTATAATCGCTTTACAAAAGCTTTTCATCGCATTTATACAGTAAGGTCGTTGAATTCGAAATAAAGTTCTTCACAAAATTAAAATGTAAACCACATTTTCTTGCAAAATAGTTATTTTTACTACAATCAAATGTGGTAAATTTATTGTAAACAAAGTGAAAGAAATGTCACCTTTATTTAAAGCGCTTTACAATACAGATTGTTTCAAAGCAGTTTATAGTGAAAAAAAAAACATAAAATAGTGTCATAGTCCAACATAAGTAAGCATATTGGTTCATTTTTGATGAAAAAAAAAGAATAAATTTAGTTATTAAAACAGTTATTAATTTAGTCCATTTATCTGCTCTGAAGAAAACAGTGATGTCATCATCCAGCTCAGTTCAGTTCTCATATAATTGTTCAGAAAACACTGTCAGACCTGTTTTTTTTTTTTTTTCATTTATAATTGTTATAATGAACAATAACTGTAATTTTGGTAGGCTATTTGATATTAATGTCCTGCTAGGAAAAAAACAAAACACTAAAAGCTGGTTGGCTGGTCTTAACTGGTTTAAGCTGTTCCCCACGGCTAGCCAAGCTGGTGTTCAGCTGGTATCTCATCTTGACCAGCTATGACCAGCCTGGTCAGCTAAACAAGTGTCCAAAACCCCTCTAAATACCCAACCAGTTTGGGCTGGATTTTGCTGTTTGATTGTTTTTTTTAGCAGGCCACAGTTTTAAGCATCTGTAAACCATTAGCACCATGGTTGTTGTAAAATAGTATTAAAAAAATACACTTAACAAAAAAAGCTAAATATGCTAATCGAGCAATATTATGAATAGGCTACTCCGTTTATTTGAAATGAACAGGAAATAAGGCAAAAATAATATGCTTCAAGACAGTTCATTGTAGGTTACACCTCTGTACCGTCAATGTACTAAAACATAAACAAAGTAGCAATGCAAAAGAAATCCCAGAAAAAAGATTTTAGCTATTTCAAGTTTTGTTTCCATACTCAAAAACATAATTAGTTGGCAAGCTAACGCGTCAACGGGCAACACTTTCAAAGGGACGAGGATTGGAGTTCACCACTTCAGCCTTCGGGAGTGACAACCTGCAACAAACAATCCTTATATGTAAATATTTTCAATTTGACTTAAAAGCAAATGATGAATTTGGCAAGGAATAATACCTCTCTTGTCGGTCGTCTTGCTGCGCTGTCGTGGAAGAGTGAAGTCGAAGCGGAAAGACGATGATTCAGGAGTCTTCAAAACCTCCTCAAGTTTTACCTGCTCCTCACTCTTCTACAGTGAAAAAGCCATCGTTATCTAGCTTTATAATTATTCTCTCTCCAAAATATAAATACACCATCAAATAAAACCACAGAAGGCCTACTTTGTTGTGAGAAGTGAGAATACTTTTAAACTATCTGTAAAAGGAGTTTAGGCCCTTATTTGTGAGTTAGCCATTACTTACGTCAGATGGGCTTTGTTGGAGTCTGGATTTGAGTTTTGGTGTGTTTTGACTGTCCTTCTCCCTCTCTTTCTCTTTCTCCTTCTCTTTCTCCCTCTGTTGAAGGATAGTATTGCGAGTAGCTCTGTACTCCAGAGCAAAGTCACTGACGGTCTTACAAAATGCCTCTGCGCTCATTTCTCTCACCATGGAGCGCGAGTAACCAAGGAAGAGCAGGAACGAGTGGAATCTGAAATTAATATTTTATTTGAATTTTGTGGAATGGATTTAAACACTAAGCACTCACTATTGGTATACTGAAATCATAATAAATAATATTCAATAAATGCAATAATGTTCAATAAATTATTTATTAATATTAATATTCATCAGCAATATTCATCATCATAATCATCAGCTAAATGTAAATGTAAATGTAAAATGTAAATAAAATAATATTCAATAAATTAAAAAAAATAAGTTGCCAGCCACCACCAGCAATTGTATGAATTCCTGAACATGCAATTGTCAAAAGAAAGAACACAGCTTCTGGCTTAAAAAATAAAAATAAAAATCTGTTTTATTCTAGCATCATGCATTATTTTGAATGTGGGTACTTGAATGTGGGTAAGTTTCATAAAAACGATAGATCGAAGGTTAGGCCGTTTTGATTTATATGCTGTTTAATGTTGATGATCCCGTTATTTTACATATAACACTTGTTTCTGCATCTTCTTCGCATGTGTTTTGATCAGGAGATTCAGTGCTCTTTCAGAGGATGTGTCATAGTGCCCCCCACCGTATAACAGTGAAAACACGGAAAGCCGGAAAAACTCCATGAATGGCGGGGAAGCGTTTTCTCACAAATGTCGGAAATTTTCGGTCAATGCCGGGGAAAACAAGTCAAGGGTTTTGACAAACTGGATTGAATTAATGTTTCATGAGGTTTACTTCAATGCTTGAAATTTGTTTTGTAGACATACATATAAACAGACTTTTCATAAACACACTCTAAAGAAATGCTGGGTTATTTTAACCCAATTTTGGGTCAAATATGGACAAACTCAGCCATTGGGTTAAATGTTTAAATTACATTTTAACCCAACATTTCGGTTTGTCCATATTTGACCCAAAATTGGGTTAAAACAACCCAGCATTTTTAGAGTATGAGAGCATGTTTTGCATGTGGATCAGTGCAAATGTTTCCATGATTACCCTGCTTCTAGAGAGAGAGAGAGAGAGAGAGAGAGAGAGGGAGAGAGAGAACCCCCCCAAAAAAGCAGCTCTAGGTAGGTGGAGCTGGGGAGGTGGAGGGGTAGAGAGAGAACTCGCATTGTGCGGAGCGATAGTGCATTCGTACGGATGCGTCGAGGTTATCTCGGGAAATAGTAATGATGAATTCATGAAATCGATTGGCTGGGAACATTACATTTGAATAAGCCAATCCGAATGCGAATAGAGTTTCATGGCTGAACTATTCATTTGTAGTAAGCAAATGGTTTCACCTGTTGATGACTCTGCGGTGAACCGCTCGTAGCACCTTCAGCCTCTCCTCACAGTCTTTCAGAAACTGGCGGAGCCGATGATGGAGACCTGCCTCTTCTACACCTTCCTCTTTTCTTCCTCCTCCTTTCTTCTTCTTTCCATCCTTCTCAAGAAGTCTTAGTTGATCCCATGATGCTTTACAAAGGGATTCAAGCTGGGAGAGATTCAGTTGCACTTGTGTGTAGTCACACTAGAGTGCAGTTGTTTATGAGAGACAGGAAAAGAGGGAGAAAATGAGTCAAGAGTCAAAATGTATTCTTAAAAATAGCACCAAATGGTAGCATATAAAGTGAAAAGAGAAGAGGGCCTTAAATGGACCCTTGGGGCACACCGCATAATTGGGGAACAAACGAAGAAGAAAACTTCCCAAGAGAAGGACATGTGGTCACTGCATGTCCAGAACAAATAACAGGCTTCAAATTAACTGGATATTGTTCAAACATTAGGCTGAAGTAGGATAATTTACAAAAGGAGTATGTTTACTTAGTCAAAACTTTTGACACAACATAAGCATTATGCGGCCTTAGCCTAATGATTGAGACGCACACGTGTTTCCCACATTGCAATGGACATATACTGTGATTTGAAATGTTTAAACTCTGCAATGCCCATCATTCACAAATAATGCACACTATTCTTAGTACAAAACAGTCACATACCTTGCTGGCTTTTGTGACGGCAGTGATGTCGGAGTAGAGATCAGAGGATTGTGGGTAAAGCTCGAGCAATAACACACACACGTGATGAAGAAGAGGCTGCCGGCCGTGTGTGTCTCTCACCTGAGAGAGTTTGCCCAGGTAACTCAACTCGAACCCCCTCGCCTGTACAAAACAGAAAACACACACCGTCATGCAATAGCAGGAGACAGGTAATCAGACACACACGTCTTTACACAGGCGTTCTCACCTTACAGCCGTTCAGAAAGTTGCCGATGGCCAGAACAGTCGCAAGTATACAGCGAAACGTCTGATTAGCCGCTAGCTGCTCCATGGCTAGCTTCAGATGGAAGAGCGGCTCTGCGATCTCCTGTTTACACACACACATACTGTGAGCACAAATGAGCAGACATCAGAACAGTTATAAGCTCTATAGTTGATGCTTTTTATTCACATCATTTCAAACAATAATGGATAATCCCATCTAACAAAATATATTTAGCTAACATTCCCATTAAATTATAAAAATGTATTCCTGAATGATTCCTGGATGTTCCCTCAACAGTCAAAACGTCCGATTTTTCTAGTTTTTTAATGTTGTTTATACACTCACCTAAAGGATTATTAGGAACACCATACTAATACTGTGTTTGACCCCCTTTCGCCTTCAGAACTGCCTTAATTCTACGTGGCATTGATTCAACAAGGTGCTGAAAGCATTCTTTAGAAATGTTGGCCCATATTGATAGGATAGCATCTTGCAGTTGATGGAGATTTGTGGGATGCACATCCAGGACACGAAGCTCCCGTTCCACCACATCCCAAAGATGCTCTATTGGGTTGAGATCTGGTGACTGTGGGGACCATTTTAGTACAGTGAACTCATTGTCATGTTCAAGAAACCAATTTGAAATGATTCGAGCTTTGTGACATGGTGCATTATCCTGCTGGACGTAGCCATCAGAGGATGGGTACATGGTGGCCATAAAGGGATGGACATGGTCAGAAACAATGCTCAGGTAGGCCGTGGCATTTAAACGATGCCCAAATGGCACTAAGGGGCCTAAAGTGTGCCAAGAAAACATCCCCCACACCATTACACCACCACCACCAGCCTGCACAGTGGTAACAAGGCATGATGGATCCATGTTCTCATTCTGTTTACGCCAAATTCTGACTCTACCATCTGAATGTCTCAACCGAAATCGAGACTCATCAGACCAGGCAACATTTTTCCAGTCTTCAACTGTCCAATTTTGGTTAGCTCTTGCAAATTGTAGCCTCTTTTACCTATTTGTAGTGGAGATGAGTGGTACCCGGTGGGGTCTTCTGCTGTTGTAGCCCATCCGCCTCAAGGTTGTGCGTGTTGTGGCTTCACAAATGCTTTGCTGCGTACCTCGGTTGTAACGAGTGGTTATTTCAGTCAAAGTTGCTCTTCTATCAGCGTGAATCAGTCGGCCCATTCTCCTCTGACCTCTAGCATCAACAAGGCATTTTCGCCCACAGGACTGCCGCATACTGGATGTTTTTCCCTTTTCACACCATTCTTTGTAAACCCTAGAAATGGTTGTGCGTGAAAATCCCAGTAACTGAGCAGATTGTGAAATACTCAGACCGGCCCGTCTGGCACCAACAACCATGCCACGCTCAAAATTGCTTAAATCCCCTTTCTTTCCCATTCTGACATTCAGTTTGGAGTTCAGGAGATTGTCTTGACCAGGACCACACCCAGGACCACTTGACCAGGTTGATTAGATAATTGCATTAATGAGAAATTGAACAGGTGTTCCTAATAATCCTTTAGGTGAGTGTATGTCTATGTGGTGTTTTTAATACGCTTTAAGACAAACCATGTGTAAATTCATAAGTCGACAACATTGCTGAGTATTTTAGTCTTAAAACTGCAGTGAACCAAAGACAGTCTCAAAAACACGGTTTGAAATCGCTGGTGTTTCTGACGTCACCTTGTAACCAATCAGATCAACGTGTGATCGTCAACCAGTGGATCTCTGAGCTGAGTGAGTGAGTGGAGGCGGGGCTCATTTGCATATTCATAGAACCTCGTATACTAAATTAGGCAAGGGTATCGAGTTACATTCAAGATATTTTAAGGCATGAAGACATTTTTCCAAGGAAAAAATGCTTATATGTAAGGTGATCAAAGATGAGTTTTAAGGGATGAAATGATCGACTACAGGGGGACTTTAAGCTTCGATGAAGGAAAACGGGTTAACGCGTATTGCCAGCTTATTAAAGCTGCTGTAGGTAACTTTTGTAAAAAATATTTTTTTTTACATATTTGCTAAAACTGTCATTATGTCCTCCTGCCAGTAGAATATGAGACAGATAATCTGTGTAAAAATCAAGCTCCTCTGGCTCCTCCCAGTGGTCCTGTTGCCATTTGCAGAAATACACGCTCCCGGTCAGAAACAACCAATCAGAGCCAGGAGGAATGTCTTAGCAGTGTCAATCACGCTCGTGTACGCACTGATCACACCCCTCTCTTGCACAGCGCGAGCCGTCGTTCAAACTCAAGATTGCCGGCGAGCTGCAGCTGTGCTTATGACGGAGAAACAACCTAAACTGCCAATTCTCGAGTGACACCTGCTCATAAAACAAAGAGGTAAAAGGAAAAAGACTGATGACGATAAACAAGCGAAAAAGAAAGAATGACACAGAGCCCATTGACTCGGTGTCAAAACTCTAGCCGCATAACATGTAGATAAAATGTCACGCACTCTGCTAAGCAACAATTGAAACCTGCTAATTCACTGGCTTGTCATGTTGCTGAAATAATGTACTAGCACACCTTATCTAGCATTATATATCGCTAGAATAATTACTTACATACTGTAACGTTAGTTACCGTTATATTAACGTTATCTTACTAGCTATTTATAACTTATAGAAATAGTGCAACGTTATAAAGTTACATGTAGGCTATTGCAAAATACAAAATGATTTGAGGACCAAGTTTGTAGTCAAAGTACGGGCAGGCCATAGTCAATGTAAAGCATATTATTGACGTTTAGTCAATATTAGTGAATGTGCTAACTTTTTATCCGCCGTTATGGGTGGCCCTGTTTACTAGCCTGCGTGTTCACGACGGGCTCCGCTGTGGAGGACGAGCTGTGGAGGGAGGGCTGTAGCGCAGCAGAGAGCAAGGGGGTGGGACCTGTAAGTTGTGCTTGTTCAAATTTTCAGGCTAAGTCAACGTTTTCTCAAAACTCCCTACTGGAGCTTTAATCATAATCAGGTTAAGAATGTGCATAAACGTGCTCATTGAGTTCCTCTCACTCTCTCCATGTTGTCGTGGTCCAGAGTGAAGGCCCAGATCTGCAGTCTGGCGCTCAGATGAGGAACGGCCCCCAGGGTCAGGAGACACTGCTCTGCGGGGCCCAGAGACGAGACCGGGGCCCGAGCCCGAGCCTCCGCGATCTCATGCAGCTCGTCTTCAGTGGGAACCAGCATCTGCAACCTCTGAACCACAGCACACGTGTGTCAACAAATACTCCTGCTTTCAGAAGCCCTATGCAGACGGGATTAGCTTTACAAGGGTATATGCAGTAATGTAATTTTACCTCAGGACGTCTGTAATAATAATGGCCAAATCGCACGGGATAAGATATCTCAGTAAAACTAGGAGAGAAACTCGATTTACGCACCTCATCATGTGCGCAAACACATATAACCTACATTTATATATATATATAACAGTTAGGTCCGGTCGAACGATGTTTTAATTAACTTCAGATCGGATTGTGTTGGTATTAGGCACAACGCTAAAAGAAGTTTCGTGCCTCTAACAAGTGCTTTCGATCTTCTTTCTGATCTGAATGGTGAATGTGGAAAACACTTGAGTTTTGCCTCGTCCAGCGTCTAGAACGCAACTAAATACTTTTTCAAGTTCCTCCATACTTAAAAAAACGCGAAATGACAGAATATTTACGAATATATTTACAGGTGGTCTATTCACACGGGATTTGTATTACCTGAGGTCATTTTTCCGACATTGTCCGTAATGATTACTGAGATGGCACATTCAGACGGGACTAAAGTCACTGAGAAGCTTTGTTAATAATTACTGTACCCCACCTCTCCATGTTAAACTAGTCCCGTCCGAACAGGGCTGTAGTCGACTACATCATATCTATGGTGAATCTCGCAAAATTAGACCATGTATTTAGAATGAATTTATGAATTTAGGTTTCATGCTCACCTGGATGTCTTCTCTGTCTAGTACAGTGTTGTCCATGCTGAATATGGCAGGAGGGAGCAGGTGTGCCGGTGGGAGTCCGCTCAGGGCTATGGTGATGATGTTACTGCGCTTCACACTCAAAACACACACACACGACTGCTTCTGCTGCGCAAACCAACAGACAGAGATGTGAAGTAGGAACACTGTAAAGCTCAATACGCAGAGGCTTGAGGCTGGAGTGCACCACGATTATTGACTGATGTAGAGTCTGGAAGAGTTGAAGCTGTAGTTGCCTAAACTCATGCCAGCCAGAGTTGACAGGTTTCACAGAAAATCAAGCAGACTCTGTTTTTTAGCTTTAAGGCTGAGTCTTGAAATTTGTTTTCAATATTTTAGATGCCGGAATATGGTCATTCTGGTATGAAGGCCCCCGTTTTAACATTCAAAAGCCAGCTATATATTTTCATGTAAAAAGACCAAATTTGTACCTTGAAAATTTAAATTATAAATATGCTTTGAATATTATTTGGAAAATATTTAGTTTCTACTATATTGCATTGCATTATAAAAAAGAATTCGACTCACTATTTTACCGTTTTTGTAGATATTAATTATTTTTTTAATTGTTCAAATCGATTTTTTTTAATCAATGTTTAATTTATTTATCTAGTTCATTTAATCTTTATTTTCATTATTTATTTATTTTTACATTTTTTACACTGATTTTCTTTACTTTTTTTTTCACGGGCCCCCAATACTCTTAAAAATTAACCTTCCAAAAAGCAGGTTTTCACGGCCATTTTTTGATTTGATTTTTTCCTCCTTAGTTTTATAAAATATCTAAAGAACCATTTTGTGGAATGGAAAAGATTCGATGGAATCTTCACTGAGCCATTAAAGCCAATAAAGAACCTTGGGGTTTTAAAATCCATTCCGTTTAGAAGTCGTGTAGTGAATTCCAGCCTTTACTGAAAGGTTTACTTTTAGATGTATGTGCGAACGTCATAGTCTCACCCGCCGTCGCTCCATCAGACTGCAGAGGGCGCTGTTGCTGCTGCTTTTGCTCTCAAACAGGTATTCCAGTCGATTGGTGTCGAGGTGAACCGGTTCCAGACCGGCCCAGATGGACTGGGGCCCGAAGCGGCCCACCCTCGGCACCGGCTGCAGACTCGCCAGCGCCCTCCAGTGGAGCCTCAGCGTACGAGCGCCTGACGGACCCGGCGACCCGCTGGATTCAGGAAGAGGAGGAGCCGAGGGGGGAGGGGGCGGAGCCAAAGGGGGAGGGGGCGGAGGCACGGCTGCAATCTGATTGGCCGAAATGCGGGACGAGTCTTCATCAATGCTGTCCAGCTCAAGATCCTCGTCATCCCATAGGTCGGAGAAGTCGAGGGCGTTGAGGCGGAGCAGGGGGGCGTGGCTTATGAGCGATTCGACGGATTCGGCTTGTCTCATTGGGTCTTCGTTTGGTGATTTATTTATTTAAAAAACTTAAAGTAAATTAATGTTGTGCAAAATAATGCCTAGGTGGTGATCCTTCTTCTCCAAATCAACACAATGACCAAATATCAGCTCAATATAGCTATCTCACTGGAATGGTTTACCTTGATCAGTGTCCGTTCATGGTTTCATGCAGCTTTGCAAATGATCCTCCGACGTTACAAGATTTGCCTTGAAGATGTTCCCATGTTCTTCAAAGGTAAAGATAATCCATACATCAAACGTGCGCCACAGTTTTTTCAGCAGATGCTGTGTCAACACTGAGTTTGAGCTTGATGTCCCTGATGGGTCGAATTATGAAATCTGGCAAATCATGTGATGTGTCTTTCAGAAGGCCGAGTGACTCCAGCCGTTGCACCTCAAGCATCCACGACAGCTCGAATGCTGAGGATCCTTTCTAGCATGTTCTCCCACATCACGCCGTCGGCTTCAAGCGCTCTGTTGCGTTGAGCATGTGTGTGTGTGTGAGAGACGTGACACTCCGTCTGTGTCCCAGACATTATGAAGGGTCGTTTACAGAAGTGATTATTTGAGTTGCGCCCTTTTCCTTAATTTCCTTATCTCTCCAGCATCTCCTGTTTATATCACAACTTCAGTATCTCTCTGTCTCCACCCTTTCTCTCTCCTTCCCTCTCTTTCATGCTGAGACTGCATATGGATTTTGGGTCAATAATCACTATAACTGTTGCTTATACTTGATTAGTTTGGGATCCGAAACAACCGTCTAATTCTAAGTATATTGCACAATATATAATTAGGAAATGTCTTTAGGTTGCTTTCTATCTGCAAGAATATGAGTGTTTTCTTAAAAGTCAAGTAAATAAACTAAAAGAGTTGAAGAACTCAAATTGCTTTAAGAACCGAAGCGTGTGTGTGTGTGTGTGTGTGTGTGTGGGAGAAAATCACGCAGTGACTTTTTCCAGTTCAGCTCCTAAAGACATCCAAAAGTCTTTGCCATTAGTTTTTTCTGCTCTCCTGCTATTCTGCAGATAAAATGGCTATATATATGTATATATATATGTGTGTGTGTGTGTGTGTGTGTGTGTGGTTCAAGGACTCTTAATAACCATTTGGCTTGAAATAGTGAGTTTTTATCCGTTCTAAAACATTTGTAGCACAGATATAGAGACATTAAAAAAAATAGTTGGGCTGAACTTATTTTTTTTTCAAGTAATAAACATTTACAGGCCTAATAGTATATCAATATCATGCTTTGAATGGCACAAACAGAATGGGTTAATTTCTGAAGCGAACACTGTTCAGAATAATGGCGTCTCATGAGGCTCAGTCTCCAGAAGCTGTGTGTGTTTGTTTGTGAACTCG
>JARWKJ010000003.1:59842386-59844886 GCA_029959095.1 Rhinichthys osculus | reverse complement strand
AACGTTCGTGACGATAACTGTCCTGAGCGGCGTTCATATTCATGCTCTCACAATATAAATGTTACCGACCAACTGGCGATCGACATCATTTCATACATTCGCCAACGCAGATTTTTACTGCATTTGGTGCTTGGCGAGTGTTCATTTTAGGCCTTTTTGTGAGTGTTTAATACAGGGGTGTCCAAACGGCCACTGTCCTGCATAGTTTAGCCTTAATTAACCACACCTGAACCAGGCAATTGTGCTGTAATCCCAGGTGTAGGCTGATCCTGGCCCTCCAGGAGTCGGATTGGACACCCTTAGTAGGTTTGTGTGTGTATGGTGTATGTGATTGTAGTTTATGTGTGTGTCCAGCAGGGGGAGCAGCCGCCGTCAGATAAACTCAAACACTCGCGCAGCCGTAACCAGGACGAGCCGCTGTCCGAGACCGACACGCTGGTGAGACACACACATACATGCATATGTTTACATTACATATGGAAAAAATCGAACTAAATGTCATTTATTTTAAAATAAAGATAGTACAAGCACACTTTTCAAGTTAAAAAGGTGTTTAATTCACTAAAAACACCAGTTGATTCAAAGCAAAATATCATAAATAAGTCACATTTTCACCCTGTCCTAATTCTTCCGGCTCAGTGTGTGTTATGCTCACTTGAATTCTTCTGGTTATTATGTTGTAATGCTCTTTTGTGTCGACTGTGTGCAGGAGCTGAATGATCAGGAGTTGTTCGCTGATGTCGGCCCCTGTATAACAGTGTCTGTGGCTGAAAAACCACGGACACCCTTAAAAACCAGCAAGAATGAGATTCAGGCCATGCCGTCACCCAGGTCAGAGATCATCTTCAGGAATAGCATGCGGCGTTGGGGACTAGCTAACAATAACTTAACTACGCTTTTCAGGAGCTTAACAGTAACTCAGTTGCTTTAGAAACAGTGTAGCTTTTCCAGTCGCTAACTACTTTTTCCAATGCGTCGTCGTCTTAATAGATCACTAACTAAAACTGTGCGTTACAAGAGATCGTCTGATGATTACGCAGGCTAAAGGACGTGGAAAAGACTTGACGTTCACGCACATACAGCTGAATTATAGCCTTTTTAAAGTGATTGATTAACCAGCTTTATTTCACTCTATATCAAATGTCAATATCTGATTTAATAACAATGATGACCCGCCATAGTTGAATCGGTCCCGCTACAGTTTTGTAATGAACCTAAAAGAGCAAAGCATCTGTCAATCAAACCGAAATCAAAGGTCTGTGATCTGATTAAATAGTTTGCGACAGAGTTTAACCTGCATTTTTCTCCACTCCTGTGTATCCAGTATACGTTGCATACATTTTGTTCTTGCATTGACATTATATCAGTTGCAATTTTGTAGGGATGCACGATATATCGCCCAGCATATCGGTATCGGCCGATATATGTTCATTTTTAATGTTATCGTTATCTGCCCCGATAAGAAATGTTGGCCGATATCTTAAAGCCGATAAATAATGTATTATTTCCTTCAGCGGAGACACTTCAGATCATCATGATGGGTTTGAATTGATTGAAATCACTTCAGAAAAGGAAAATACAGCACAAGTCTGTCATATAGCCTACATAAAATTATAATGAGAACGTTATAATTGTGTGCTTGAGACTTTGTTTTTGTAATCAGTCTCTCAAAAATGATTTAGATTCATCGGCCGATATATCGGTTATCGGCTTTCAAATATGAAGGGTTATCGGTTAGCGACTTTCAAATATGAAGGGTTATCGGCTTTCAAATATGAAGGATTATCGGTTATCGGCTTTCAAATATGAAGAGTTGTCGTTATCGGCTTTCAAATATGAAGAGTTGTCGTTATCGGCTTTCAAATATGAAGAGTTGTCGGTTATCGGCTTTCAAATATGAAGAGTTATCGTTATCGGCTTTCAAATATGAAGAGTTGTCGGTTATCGGCTTTCAAATATGAAGAGTTATCGGCTTTCAAATATGAAGCGTTATCGTTATCGGCTTTCAAATATGAAGAGTTGTCGGTTATCGGCTTTCAAATATGAAGAGTTGTCGGTTATCGGCTTTCAAATATGAAGAGTTATCGGTTATCGGCTTTCAAATATGAAGAGTTATCGGTTATCGGCTTTCAAATATGAAGAGTTATCGGTTATCGGCTTTCAAATATGAAGAGTTATCGGTTATCGGCTTTCAAATATGAAGAGTTGTCGGTTATCGGCTTTCAAATATGAAGAGTTATCGGCTTTCAAATATGAAGAGTTATCGTTATCGGCTTTCAAATATGAAGAGTTATCGGTTATCGGCTTTCAAATATGAAGAATTGTCGGTTATCGGCTTTCAAATATGAAGAGAGTTATCGGTTATCGGCTTTCAAATATGAAGAGAGTTATCGGTTATCGGCTTTCAAATATGAAGAGTTATCGGTTATCGGCTTTCAAATATGAAGAGTTGTCGGTTATCGGCTTTCAAATATGAAAAGTTGTCGGTTATCGGCTTTCA
>JARWKJ010000003.1:59782386-59834886 GCA_029959095.1 Rhinichthys osculus | reverse complement strand
TTCAGTAAAGTTAGATTCAGTAATGTTAGCGTCAGTAAAGTTAGCGTCAGTAAAGTTAGCTTCAGTAAAGTTAGCGTCAGTAAAGTTAGCGTCAGTAAAGTTAGCGTCAGTAAAGTTAGCTTCAGTAAAGGTAGCTTCAGTAAAGTTAGTAAAGTTAGGGTCAGTAAAGTTAGCTTCAGTAAAGGTAGCTTCAGTAAAGTTAGTAAAGTTAGCGTCAGTAAAGTTAGCGTCAGTAAAGTTAGCGTCAGTAAAGTTAGCTTCAGTAAAGGTAGCTTCAGTAAAGTTAGTAAAGTTAGCGTCAGTAAAGTTAGTAAAGTTAGCGTCAGTAAAGTTAGCGTCAGTAAAGGTAGCTTCAGTAAAGTTAGTAAAGTTAGCGTCAGTAAAGTTAGCGTCAGTAAAGTTAGCGTCAGTAAAGTTAGCGTCAGTAAAGTTAGCCTCAGTAAAGTTAGCGTCAGTAAAGTTAGCGTCAGTAAAGTTAGCCTCAGTAAAGTTAGCCTCAGTAAAGTTAGCCTCAGTAAAGTTAGCTTCTGTAAAGTTAGCTTCAGTTAAGTTAGCCTCAGTAAAGTTAGCTTCAGTAAAGTTAGCCTCAGTAAAGTTAGCTTCAGTAAAGTTAGCCTCAGTAAAGTTAGCTTCAGTAAAGTTGGCTTCAGTAAACTTAGCCTTGGTAAAGTTAGCTTCAGTAAAGTTAGCATCAGTAAAGTTAGCTTCAGTAAAGTTAGCCTCAGTAAAGTTAGCCTCAGTAAAGTTGGCTTCAGTAAAGTGAGCGTCAGTAAAGTTGGCTTCAGTAAAGTTAGCATCAGTAAAGTTAGCTTCAGTAAAGTTAGCTTCAGTAAAGTTGGCTTCAGTAAAGTTAGCCTCAGTAAAGTTGGCTTCAGTAAAGTGAGCGTCAGTAAAGTGAGCGTCAGTAAAGTGAGCGTCAGTAAAGTTAGCTTCAGTAAAGTTAGCTAAAGTTGTAATTTCGTATTTTCACAGTCTTATACCTAAACAGTTTTACATCAAACTGCGACTTTCTTGACTTTAAAATGTATCTTTTAAATTGACAAACATCATATGTGTAATTCAGGGCACAATTCAAACGAGATCAAAATATTAGTTGTTTCTCGCCATTGACTACCATACAATATTTTTCCCGAAATAAGGTCCCATGGTGGTCGACCGGAAGGGGAGGGGCTTAGGCTCTCTATAGGGGAATACACGGGGAAAACAAACCATTATCAGTTTAAACATAAAGCAAATTTGCCTGTGAATGCTTTATATAAATGCAATATAGGTCTAAATCCATGTGATCACTTATGTCAATGTTATAAAGATCATAATTTCGCCCAGCCCTAAAACTTGAATAGTTTTTTGTCAGTGTTTATTTAAAAGGTCCGTTTATGCAGAATGGTACATTTTTAATTGATGAGTTGCCAATACAATATATAGGGTATGATTTTACCCCTAAATTCAGCATATTGACATAAATTTATAACTGCAAATCCACCGTTCGCTGCCTGGATCCAGTTGTTTCTATGAATCGTAGCGAATCGATCATTTGCGTCTGTTCTGTAGCTTTCAGAAGTCTGTAAAAATATACCTCAGATTTCTTGTACTGTCAATCACAAAGCTCTTTCCCGTTCTAGATGTGTGTTGTGTGTTTTTCGCGTCATTCACGCGCTCTTTTTGCCACTCTGGCCGACAGTGATGTCACGCGCATAACCTCTATTACAATTTGTGCAGCTGGCCAATCAGAGGACTGTAATGTCTGTATTAAAGGTGTTTATTGCGTCTGAACTGGTTTTGAGGATCTCACTGCACTTCTTTACACGTCTTTAGAGCATCATGTTTCCCGGGTGTGCCGAATGCCCTTATATGGACATTGTGTGAGTGTGTTTTATGTAAATTACTAACCTTGGGCCACTCATTAAGAATCCATTAATCAACATTAGAAGGAGGTTATGAACAAATTCATGTGTGTGTGTGCGCATGTTTTTTTAATTAGGCGGGAAGTTTTCATTAGAAGTTCAAATTTGTGTATAAATACATTATGGCTTAATATATAAAAGCATACTTAAGACCAGAGTTGTTGTACAATAGAAAATATTTACAAGGGGGGGTAAAATTAGTAAATAATTATAAAAAGAAATTAACTGTGAACTTTTAAAATAATTACACATAAATTTGTATGAGTGTATAAATTATATAATTTTTTTTTAGTTTTTCATTTATTGGCTAACACATTTTTTAAATAAAATGTATCTATGTACACTACTGTACAGTTTTTGAAAGATGTATCCTATTCTCACCTTTTCTTTGATCAAAAATACAGTATAAACACAGTAATATTGTAAAATTATTACAGTTTGAAATAAAATTTTCTATGTGAATATACTGTATGTTAATATGTAATTTATTCCTGTGATCAAAGCTGTATTTTCAGCATCATTACTCCAGTCTTCAGAGTCACATGATCCTTCAGAAATCACTCTAATATGAGGATTTGATGCTCAAGAAACATTTATGATTATTATCAGTGTTGAAAACAGTCGTGCTGCTTCATATTCCTATGAAAACTGTTTAAAAGAACAGCGTTTATTTGAAATAGAAATCTTTTGTAATATTATAAATGTCTTTACTGTCATTTTTGATGAATTTATCACATGGGCTGAATAAAAATATTATTTCCTTTCGGGGGAACAAAAAAATCGTACTGACCCCAAACTTTTAAAGTTAAATAATATATTAAATAAATCAATGTCACTCCCTATAATGTCTTACTCTCGGTTCTTTGCTCTTCAGTTCCCACTATTTTCCTGGGGAAGAAACCTAAAGAGAAGGAGATGGACTGCAAGAGTCAGGTGATCGAGGGCATCAGCCGGCTCATCTGCTCCGCCAAACAGCAGCAGACCATCCTGAAAGGTACCGCACCGTCCTTACTCGCAAAACACCCACGCAGAACGCTAAACCTTCAGCTGTGCTCCTCTTTCCCCAGTCACCATCGATGGAGGAGAGTGGAGCGACGTGAAGTTCTTCCAGTTAGCCGCTCAGTGGCCGACTCACGTCAAGTATCTCCCGGTGGGATTGTTCGGATACAGCAAACCAGCTTCCTAGGACCGACCCCTCACTGAACCCGCCTCTTCAACCCATCCCGCTCCCTGAACGCTGGCCAATCGGGTGGGTGGGTTGGTGGAGTTGAAGACGGGTACGATAGACTTTTATCAGCGCTAGTCACTTTTATTTATCAAAGGTCCCAGTGCCACATATGGGGGCCAAGCACAAAATTAGCATACACCACCTGTTGACCATTAACCTGACTATTTAACCGCTAAACACAATCTCTTTTATCAATGGCTTCCCTCAACTACCAATCAATCCAGTTTAACCCTCGCTAAAATCTACCATGGTGACTGCAGTCACTGATAAAGGTACAGTTCCTGTTACACAAGAGAGCTCTGTCAAACAGTGCTTAGTCGCTTAGCAACGATGTAATTGTGTTTGTAACTATGGTTACCTTGGTTGTTTTTTGTAAACAAAGATTATTTAACACGTTTTTGTCTCGCTTGTTGTGGAAAAAAGCACCAGTGAATATTACGAAACGCGCAAAACTTTAAGTTTAACAAGTTTAACGCCTATTCCACACCCAGTTACTGAAGGCGGAGCTACAAGGTGCCCATCAGCCGACTGATGAGTTTCTACAGGTTTCTTAAAAATTCGTTTTTTTTTCTACCAGTTGAGAAAATCTGGAACTGCATTATTGACCTTTAACCTGCATGTCTTATACTACATCACCCATAATGCACTGGCAAAAGTTAACAAACGTTATTTTAATGTTAGTTCAATAGTGCACTGTGTACGCGTGCACGTTGCTAACCGCTAGCGCTAACGCAGCGGCGTTTATGTTCCCTTTGGTGTACAGAAGCTTGACATCAGATCTTAGTTAACATCTATTACCTAGAATAAACTTTTCCATTTAGTTTTATATTGGTTTTTACACACATTATGCTTCTATGTGTCAGAAAGTGACCTTTTTAGCTTAAATATGTAGCTCATCTTAAGGGTTTATTTCTTTTCATAAACCATCTCCAAAGATCTCTGGCCAATCAGAATGTAAACATTATGGAGCAGAAAGAGTAAGAGAATATCGAAACGTTAATATCGGACATGAAATGCCACAGGTTATGATGTTGAAACGTTGGTGTGTTTGGCAGAGTTGGGGAGGATTGTAGTTTTATTGCTTTTCTGGCTCTTGTATGCATATTTCCCAGTTGTAAACTGGTTTGGGGAGAACTGAGGGTTGGATCTTCATCAGTTGTCAAACGCTATGCACTTAAACTCGCCTTCATTTCTTCATATCTTCGTCCAACGCACAAAAAGTAATCCGCTGCTTTTATGAAACACACACTTAAAACAAGATTCATGAATACTACCTTTACACGCTGCAAAAATTATTTTGTAACTTAGTATTTTTGTTTTAATTTGTTTTTTGTTGTTTTTTCAGTACAAAAATCTAAACATTAAATCAAGATACATTTACCTGCAAAGCAAAAGGATTTAAGATATTGAGTCTTGTTTTCCGATAAAAATTTAAAATCGGACAATATCTGTAAAACTTTTTAATTTTGGATTTTCCATAAGAAAAAAAATATTAATTCTTGTTTTCCTGATGAAAATGATCAAAATTAAGTGAGTTTATGCTTAAGACAAGATAAATATCTGTCCATACCTGTAAACTCATTTAATTTTGATCAATTTGCTTCTCAAGTAAATGTATATTGATTTATGTGTGTTTAGCTATTTGTCGTGGAAAAGACAAAAATACAAAGAATTTTCTTTATTATTTTTTGTTTTTGTTTTTGCTGTGCAGTCATGAACTAAACAGCAGATCTGATCTCAGATCAGTCCATTTTAAGCTACACTATCCCTTTATTTCTAGCTGGAGCTTGTTAAATCACTGCTAACGGCAGCTTTTACTAAAGTCATGTGCTTTTATTTTGTCTAGAAGATTTGTGAGATATTCTTGTGAGTCGTAGGTAATGCAACTAGCAAAACGTCACTGAAATGTGGTTTTAAAATAATAACTAAACAAACTATCTATCTACTAAATCTATGAAATGATGTTGTGCCACAGTTCGAGTGAAACCAGTGTGTGTGTGTTGTGGACAGTAGTGGTCACTGGTTTGATTAGTCTGTGGTGTGAACTATACGTCCTTCAGTCACGGCGTCTTCTAACCATTGCAGATTATCAATACACAATGATTGTTACATAATCTTTTGAACTCCTAATATTATCATTAACTCGCTTTCAAACTGAAAGGGCGAATCTCACATAAAGAGTCATATTTCACCACAAAATCAGAAGAAAGAAATACGTAATTGTATGAGCTCTTAGGATTTTGCTTTGAGACATGATTGATCTAATATTCATGGCTGTAATGTGGGGAAAAGTATCAATTATTTAGGTTTTATTTGCATACATCATGGTAGCATTTGTTACAATGTGATTTTTAATACAAATGTTCGCATTGGCAGTCATAATTTTGGTTTTTGAGGTGATATATGACCTGGATCTTTCTAAACTATGTTGTCTGGGATGAAAGTGTCAGTTTTTCCTGTGGTTAAAAGTATTAAGAACAAGAACAACAAAGTATTAAAGTCAAGATGGGTCAGTTAGATGTGTGTTTGTTCCTGCCTCTTTTAGCAGTGGGTTTGAAGTGTGTGTGAATTATTATCTACACATGAAATACATCTCTAATTTTTCTGCCCTAGAAGGTCGAATAAACCTTGAAAACCACATGTTTTCCGTTAACGCTGGTTATAAATACTGCTATTGAACAAATATCCACATTTTTAAGAATAGCAAATAGATCAATTCTTAATGTTTTACCAGTTTTTATATACTTGTTTAGTTTGCATTTTTATTTTATTCATATCTCTGTGACCTAAATTCTAGCTCTAAGGCTTGTAGGAAGACATTTACAGTAACATTTCAGTCAGCGATAATGTTTTTTTGTTGTTGTTTTTTTTACAATGCTGTCAAGTCTTTGATCATTCCTTATTGGATCTGAAAAGTTCATAAATTATTAATTTCGAGGGTCAGCTTTTCCACCAAAGCCTCGAAACCTTCTAAAAAAAGACCCCCTGTTGATGTTGAGTATATAAAGAGAAAAAACTCTCGCTCAATTTTACTTCAAACTAATCAAATCGTCTGTAATGTTACACTTGCTGTCTGTGTTGTAAGCTTGCATGATGAGCAAATGCACAAAAACTCGCAGCAACCTTCAAGCAAGCTTCGTGAGAGAGGAAAATCAGATTTTACGTGTTTCTCGAAGGGGCAAAAAAAAAGTGTCACTGCCAAAGTGTGTCAGCTGTTACATTATGTTTTTGTGTGTGACTTTTGTATAAATGATTCTCAGTATTTACAGTCTGGGACGGTCAAGTACTGAAGTAATGATTCGTTTCATAATTAAAAGAAAGAGTTTTAAACGGCTACTAGTTTTGGTCAATGGAAACATGAACTGTGTTTATGTGTGTGTGTGTTGTGTGGAGTCGTACCTCTGTGTGTGTACCCGTGTTGATTCGTCACGTGAAATTCCGACAGAACACATTAGGTGAATTCCAGCATTCTGATTGGTCGACTAGTTATCCCAACAGCCAATCAGAATGGCACTCGTCCACCTCATCAAGTACTTTCTGTCAGTGTAATCTATCAACTACACAAACTCGCAGATTCGGCTTTCTGTGTAAAGTAAAACACATTGTGTGATATTTCGACGTGATGAAGATGACGAAGCCGAGCTTGTGGATAAGATGAGTATTTTTGCACATGCGTTATTCTCTTTTAGCAGTCTTCAGCTCTTCGCCTTTTTGCCTTTAGACAAAAATGCTTGTACATATCCAAAGTGCTTGTAATATGAACTCATGTTCCTTTATCGTGTTATTTTTTTTATTTGACATGTTTTGTAGTACTGCTTTTTCATAATTGAGTTTGTCAATCAATAGATGTGGTATGGACAGTGAAAGTGTTACTTGTATTCTTTTTTTATTATTATTTAATAAACACACCTGATTTGTATATTCCCTTGTGTAGATTGTGGATTTTTGGTATACGACAAAATAAATGCAGTGTAAATATTATTTTGTTGTCACTTGCATTGCTCCCCCCTTATGATGGATTAAAAACTTGTTAAGTTATAGCAAGTGAAATGTTTCACAAATAGACATCACCAGTTGATTAAGCACAGACAATATATTAATATATTGACAAGTTTGGATAAAGCCAAGTTCAAAGTTCTTGTTTGGGGGAAGAAAAACATTTTTAAAGGCTATTTTCTCAAACTATGTTGTATTTATAGACACAAATAGTTCAAATAAAATAAACTCTTAAAAGTGTACTTTCCAATAGTCTGACATGTAATTGACCAGCGCCTGAAAAACAATGATTTTGCTTCAGATATTTACTACTATTGCACAATATAGATCAACCCCTTACAAACATTAACATGTTTCTGTGTATAAATCTGTGTAGGATCATTTCAGAAACAAACCCCTCTGTAAACACCTTCAGAATATAGATAGGAATATAACTAAAATTTGGTATGGTAGGCCTACTGAAGTGGAGGTACAAACTAATTTTTAAAGGCTGTTTTCTCAAAATATGTAGGCCTAGTGTACTTGAAATCTATATGAATAGGATAATTTTGGATATTTGTTTAAAAAATGCAATGTTTTAGATGCATAATTTAGAAGAAAAAGTTACCTTAGTGAACATGAACTAATAATGAACAATATTCTTCAGCATCTTAGTTAATATTAATTTCAACATTTACTATTTCATTATTAAAATCAAAGGTTGTATTTGTTAACATTAGTAAATGCACTGTGAACAAACAATGAACAGCAGCTTATTTATATTAACTTACCCTAACAAAGATTAATAAATACAGTAACAAATGTATTGCTCAGTGTTATTCCATGTTAGTTATAGCCTACATAAACTAAGGAAACTTTTTGTAAAGTGTCACCGGAAAAACATTATTCGGCCTATTTATGAAATATTGATATTCCTCGATCGGGCCCTCGCGCGCGCGCACACACAGCGCGTCCACGCCCGCTTTAGGGAGGGCGGGTGTGATGATGTCAGCGCGCGTCGGTCTGGGCTTTGGATTCTGGGAGCACAAACACACACATCAGCCATTTTCAGTTCGCTGTGCTCATCCTCTCTCAGTTGAACACAAAGATCCCGCATCTGTCGAGCTGAGACACACGAGAAGGATGGACGAAGAGAAAGCGGGTCGCGCGCACGGGCGTTTGTTTTGCTGAGCGCGTCACAGACACAAGCGCGTCTTCGCAGGGGGATTCATTAATTCATTAATTTATCTTATTCAAGGCTCAAATCAGTTTATTATTGCAGCGAGTCTGGACATTTGGACGCGTCTGAATCCATAACTTCTCATTAGGAGTCACGCCCGAGTTCTGCTTGAAAACATCCCCGTATTTTAAAAGGTAAGTTATGTTTCTTACATAAACAGATGATCTGTGCTTTAGTTGTTAATGGGATGTTCTTGCAATGATCACACAATAGGATGCTAAACTGCTTTCAGTTTTGAATGGGGGAAAGTTTAGCCTGATCTGCTAAAAACAATAGCTCATATTTAACATGAGAATGGTGCAAAAGCTGTTTATGTCTATAAATAAATATTACATCATAATTAGTTCAGACAATGCCCTAGCAGAGAGGACTCGTGATGGATTTGGTGACTTTGTCCTCATCTTCCAGACAGTGATGATGCAATGGGGTTATGAATCTTAATATGCATTATTCATTCTCAAACATTTTTATGTGAGAGTACAAGATGGAGGATGTGAGGCAGTTGCATGATGAAAATAAGTGTTTGCATGACCCATAGCAGTGTGTGTTCGTGTTGTTTGGTTCACATTGGGCCTGTTTGTGCTCGCTGTGCAGAATGAGATCTGATCTGAGATCAGGGATGTGTTGTTGACCTTGGTGGATTTTTCCAGGGTTCTCCTGATTACTCCAGGCATCTGTCAGTCATTATCACAGCTCATGGGGATGAGTACGCGGTGTGTGATCTGATCAGATGTGTTTTTACGCTGTGTTTTGATGTGGGACTGTCCTCTGTGTTGCTGCATTGCAGTCTATAGGCGTGTGAAGGTGAAGGGCGCCTCTGCTGGACGCCGGAGGAACTGCAGGGCAACACACACACACACACACACACACACACACACACGATGGGGTTTTTGTTTGTTCGAAATGTCGTAATAAAAGATTTGAAGTCCTATTACTGCGACAGTGCGACTCCTATTACCTATTATGCGAACTTGCTTGATGGGATATATGTTTAATTCGCATATATTTGTATGTTATTCAAACTATTAGCTATATTTTAATAAAATATCATCATAAAATTGAAATATGACTATTTTAATAGCATTTACAACATAAAATGTTCTTAATGTTATTAAAATTCTTATAAAGGTGGATGGACACAAACTTTCTACATGGACATCAACTTATGACTAGCATTATTTATGGCAACTTATGCCATTATTTATGGCAACCTGGGCAACTTATGACTAGCATTATTTATGGCAACTTATGCCATTGTTTATGGCAACCTGGGCAACTTACGACTTAAATAATGGCATAAGTTGCCATAAATAATGCTAGTCATAAGTTGCCCAGGTTGCCATAAATAATGGCATAAGTTGCCATAAATAATGTTATTTATGCATTATTATGTTAGCAATTTTATGTTATTCTCTCTCTCTCTCTCTCTCTCTCTCTCTCTCTCTCTCTCTCTCTCTCTCTCTCTCTCTCTCTCTTTCTCTCTTTCTCTCTCTATCTCTCTCTCTCTCTCTCTCTCTCTCTCTCATCTTAAATTGCATTTAATGTCGGATAATTTATTTAAATTTCAGTCTTCATTTATTACAAAAAAACTCACAAACATAATGTATTAAACAAACATAATACATATCTAAAGTACACATGATTTTGATTAATTTCAAAATGTAAACCACTGAATGTAGTGATAACTTGTAGTTTAAGTTAACAAGTCAGATTCAGTAACTATCAAAAATAATCAATTATTTGATTCCAAAGAGTTGGGAATCATCTCTGAAAGTTTGAGTCATTTAAATGATATCTTCACGAGTTAGCGTTTTGGTTGTACACTACAAATGAGCTGTAAGTAATCAACTGTCGAATGACTTGGTTCCTCAGTAACCCCCGGTGAAGTTCCTCAGGTGTGTGTTGGTTTGATCTGAATCTCTGATGCCTGTTACTGGCACTGCTGTGTTATGGACGCGGGCGCAGATGTTTTGGGGCGCAGGACTCTTGTGTTGCCAGATTGGCTGTGTTTGGGTGTGAGCTGCAGTAATGCTGTGAGGATCCTGATGTTCAGAGTCTAAGAGCCTGTGTTATGATCGATAACTTTGTCTTATAAACCGTGTTTGGGGGAAAATCATTACAAGTAACTTAAGTTACGTAATCTGATTACTTTTCAAGTAACTAGTAAAATAACGCGTTACTTTTTCACATTTATTGACGGACAGCTCAGAAATGAAGTGAGGAGGTGTTGTGTTCGCTGTGTAAACATGATGGTTATTTGAGTTTTTATTCTACTAATCTCACCAAAACTTTCAGTATTCCTCAAAATGAGTAAAAACAGTAAAATGCAATCAGAATTTTACGCAAAACTTTGATGATTAACTATATTAAATTACACAAATATACTTTATGTATTTAATCTCACTTTATTAACCAATGTATTTGCTGCCGACCTTCAATGATCTAATTCAGACATACTAATAAGCAAACAATTACTGTAGATTAGATTTAGAAATAAGAGTGTTGAACTTCCTTCTCCTGTATATCATACAGGCGTAAATATGCATTTCCATCAGCCTGAGGCTTATTCATTTCACTTCTGGTGTGAAAGCGCCTTAACATATAGCAAAAATATAACTTATTTTAGTTGTTATTAAAAAACAAACAAGCAAGCCCAGCCCAGGTGAGAAAAAGTAACGCTAATGTAATGTGATGCATTACTTTTCATAAAAAGTAACTACACTCTAAAAAATGCTGCATTAAAAATGGACAAACTCGGCGATTCGCTTGTTTTAACCCAGAGGTTGGGTTAAATGTTTGCCCAACTTCCTGGACAGTTTTTTTTAACCCAACTATTGCTTAAAAATTGCTAGCTTAAAATGAACGAAAAATAGGTTAGAAATTAAAAAGCCGACACATAATAACTAGAGGCAACAATAATAATCAAAAGGTGAACATTTATTAATAAGCAAATGTTTATTGTTTAATTATTGATCATTAAACTTATTAATACATACTAATTTATTAAAATTTATAAATAAATGTTCATTTTCAACATACTTCGGGTTCATTTTAAGCTAACAATACAGTAATTTTTAAACAATAGTTGAGTTAAATAAAACTACCCAGCAGACGTTTAACCCGACCGCTGAGTTAAAACAACCCATTCGCTGTCCATTTTCAACCCAACTTGTGTTGTTTTTAACCCAGCCTTTTTTAGAGTGTAAGTAACGCAATCAGTTAGTAGCGCAATATTTGAATGCATTACTTTTAAAAGTAACTTTCCCCAACGCTGCCTTTAACCCCACATTCCTCTGTTGTGTGTCCCGCCAGCGAGCGGCGCGTCCCGCGGGTGATGTCCACTATGGTGTACCCTCGAGAAGAGGCTCTGGAGCGGCTCACGCAGGATGAGATCGTGCTGAACACTAAAGCGGTGATGCAGGGCCTGGAGACGCTGCGCGGGGAACACGCTCAGCTCCTCAACTCCATCCTGGACTGTTCCCAGCCGGCCGGAGCGCAGGAGAAGTCCAGCCTGCTCCGCAAGAGCCTGCAGGACATCGAGCTGGGGCTGGGGGAGGCGCAGGTACTCCTCACACCACACTGTGTGCATGGGTCAATGGGTCATCTGAACCCGCTTAGTTATGCTTTCACTTTCATGAGTCGATGTCAAATTTGGAAACTTCTAAAAAGGAATAGAAAAAAAAGGGTCTGGAAATGAATTACAGAAATCATTGCATTCAAAGGCTCAGCTGTGAAGATGAAGGACGGGGTTTTCTGCTTCTGCTGCCGTAATGTTCACTGGCCCACCACAAAACAAACATGTGTGTGTGTATATATATATATATACATTACATATATATACATACATTTAAAATTATTTAAATATTTTTATAAAGTTTTCATTTTATTTACAGTTATAATGGTATCTTTGTTTGTTTTAAATGTGTACTTTTCATGTTTATTATTTAATATGTATTTTAAAGTTATTTAAAAAAGAGCACTTTCCCCATATATACAAATAAAACTTTTTTCATATTTTAAGTTTCATATCTTTAATAATATTTAATTTTTTTCATATTTTTTGTTTTGTATATATATATATATATATATATATATATATACTATGCAATTTTCAACTCATTCTTACTTTCTTTTTCCCTTTTTTAAAAGAATTTACAAGAATAGTGATGAAGTTTGTTATATCTCCCTTTATTATTTAATATGTATTTTAAAGTTTTATATATATATATATATATATATATATATATGTCAGTAAGAATGAGTTGAAAATTGCATAACTTATCATATATTGCGTTACTTATAAGTAAAGCACTCTAAAAAATGCTGGGTTAAAAACAACACAAGTTGGGTATATATAAGGGTATATTTCAACTAAGAATGAGTTGAAAATTGCATATATATATATTTTCAACTCATTCTTAGTTTATATATACCCAACCCTTATATATACCCAACTTGTGTTGTTTTTAACCCAGCATTTTTTAGAGTGCGTTACTTATAAGTTTTGCAATTTTCAACTCATTCTTAATGATATATATATATATATATATATATATATATATATATATATATATATAAAAAACTTTAAAATACATAGAGCATCTATGCTTTTCCCCTTTTTAAAAATAATTTACAAGATCAGTTATGAAGTTTGTTATATCTCCCTTTAAACCTAAAGCAGAAAATCAAATCCAGTCGAGTCATCTTTATTAATATAGCGCTCTTTACACCACAGATTGTTTCACAGCAGCTTTACAGAGATAACAGGAAAATAATGCATCACAGTTTGTATCTAGAAGCAAATAACTCTGTATGAACGCGTCTGGTGTCAGGTGATCATCGCCCTGTCGGGTCACCTGAGCGCCGTGGAGTCGGAGAAGCAGAAGTTGCGCGCTCAGGTGCGCCGGCTCTGCCAGGAGAACCAGTGGCTTCGGGACGAGTTGGCCAGCACCCAACACAAGCTTCAGAAGAGCGAGCAGAGCGTCGCACAGCTGGAGGAGGAGAAGAAGCACCTGGAGTTCATGAACCAGATCCGCAAGCTGGACGAGGACACCTCGCCCTCGGAGGAGAAGCCCGGAGAGAAGGAGAAGGACAACCTGGACGACCTCTTTCCCAACGATGAAGACCAGGGGCCAGGTGAGAGAGAGCGGTGCTTCATGAGGAAGGCTGTTAAGAGAGCGTCAAAGTGGCCGGAAGTCATTCATTTTCAATGTGATTTGGCAGAAAAAATGTGTGAGAAGTTGCACCGCACGTCTTGGACGGTGAAGTCAGGGCAAGTTTATGGTAATGAGCTATGATGCGGTTCGGCGGCAACCAATCGGGATGCAGAAGTCCTCCGCGTGTAAACTTCGGGTCCGACCACATTAGTTCCCAAACGAAATGGAGGAGAGGTTGATCATGTGAATTTGATAAGAAGCGCAACACTATTTATAGGCAACATTTGCGTAACAAAAACGCTTGCACATATTTAATGAGATAATGCCTAATTTGCATAATTAAATATACAAATTTCAAAAACTTGTAATACATTTTTTATATGTAAGTAATCAACTGAGGAAGTTTCATGGTGATATCTATTATTTAAAAATGTTACCCTATTCACCTGTAGGAAGTTTTGTTTCGTAATTGTTCAATAAAACCACTTTTTATGGATTTTTACATGGACTTGGAGTCATTTTGACTCAAAACTAATGGCTGGGATAAATTCAGCACCCCTAAAAACCCCTAGTTAGACATCTCAAAAGCTAATTTTGGTATAAAAAAAAAACATTATTTTCACCCAGGCCCTCTGGGCACCCCAACTTTGATTGCCTCTCCAGGCGTTTCCCCGAGGATTTGGCCGTGGATAAATTGGGAGGTGTTACTAGACACCTATAGGAACACATGGTAAAAAAAGCTATTGGTAAGACATTTTTTGCAGATTGGCAATAAAAATGCCTAACTATGTTTTTCAGCGGCAATGCAATTAATTTGCTCAAAACAACACCGATTTGACCAATTGCATTAAAGGGATAGTTCACCCCAAAATGAAAACTCTGTCAGTAATTACTCGCCCTCATGTGGTTCAACTCCGTAAGACTTTCGTTCATCTTCTGGAAACAAATTAAGATATTTCTGATTAAATCTGAGAGCTGGATCACTCCTCCATAGGCTTCTAAGGGATTGAAACTTGCCGGCCCAGAAAAGTTATGAAAGACATCGTTAAAATAGTCCGAGTGACTACAGCGGCTCAATCTTAAGTTTATCAAGCGACGAGAATACTTTTTGTGTGCAAAAAACAAACAAAAATAACGACTTTATTCAACTCTTCATTTCCTTCTCGATGGGCCTCGAGGGAGTTTAACACCGTAGTGTAACAGCGCAGCGCTTCTGGGTTGTACGTCACACGCAGGCTCACTATTGGCCGACGCTGGTCATGTGTGTGATGCGTGTGACGTAATACACATTTTAAAGATTTCATGAGGTTAACTTGTACCCTACATGTGGTCAGTCTGCACAGATACCGATCAACATGCTTGTTTGCTTTACGGCCCCTTTAAATAAAGCCCTCTCGCTGTCCCCTGTCTCTCTCTCTCCAGCTCAGCCCAGTGGTGAAGCGGCGGCGCAGCAGGGAGGCTACGAGATCCCGGCCCGCCTCCGAACCCTCCACAACCTGGTGATCCAGTACGCCTCTCAGGGCCGCTACGAGGTGGCCGTGCCGCTCTGCAAACAGGCCCTGGAGGACCTGGAGAAAACCTCGGGACACGACCACCCCGATGTGGCCACCATGCTCAACATCCTCGCCCTGGTGTACAGGTCAGACATGCTGCTAAATACGGGATCACACACACACTCACACACTGTTTTAGCCCTATTCGCAGGGGATTAGTATTATCTGGGGACCTCGTGTGATTTAGAAATCACCCCCACATCTGAGTTTCGTGTGGCGCATTCGCACGGGATCAGCGAAGCCTGTGATTTTACTCGAATTTACTGACTTATCTCCCGGATATGATGTCATTAGGCTATTGCTTGGAAATGTCTTGTCGTTATTATAGGTCTAGCTGTATGATATATCATAAACAGAAGAATGCTCCTCACCGCATGTCATTCATCTCCATCTAATCATTCTTTTAGTTGTTGCTCTTCTGATGGTTTTCAGCTTTCTCTTTCTGCAAATTTGTATAGTTGTAAAGCGATATGACCCAGCACCCAAAACACGCGAAAGATGGATAAAAAGGCGCACAGGAAACAAAAACCTTGAAAAAATTATAAACAACCCCGTCAAATCACAGAGGGACTAATATTATCACAGGACCTCGTGTTCGGGGAAATATAGTTGGTCATTTTGCTAGAGTAATACTCATCCAGTGCGAATAGGGCTTTAAAGGGATAGTTCACCCAAAAATAAAAATTCAATAGTATTTTTTTTTTTCATACTATGGAAGTCAATGGTGTCCGACAACTGTCTGGTTTCCCATATTCTTCAAAATATCTTCTTTTGTGTTCAACAAAACCCATACAGGGTGAGTGTAAGTAAATGATGAGAGAATTATAGTTTTTTGGGGGGTGAACTGTCCCTTTAAGAACTACTGCCAACTATCAGTTCGTCGAAGAGTAATCGGATTCACAAATCTGCTTTGTTACTGACATAACGTTATGACCAGCCTTAAAGAAATAAATTAGATCATTTAGACTAGTCTATCGGTTGATGCAACCGGCCACTGGTTAAGTTTGAAAATATTATGCACCGAAACACCAATGTTTTCATTCAGCCAAAAAACAAAACTGGATAAAATCAATCAAGTAAGCAAATTTATTTAATAATCAACAATAAAATAAAAACTGGGTAGTATATAAACATTTTAATTGCACACAATGACATCTCTTTTTATGAAAAATGTGAATGATATATTCATTTGTTGTTGAAAACATAAACATTTAAATGTTGGCTGTAAATATTTTTATGTCATCTTTGCAGGACTGTGATATGAAGTAACATATTTTAGCAACGGTGTGAAAGTGAATGGCACATAACAGGCACAATACCGGCATAAACACGAATATCTATGGGTTCATTATGCGTCACATGACTAAACATGCATCATCATTTTCAAATACCTCTGTTTCACTAGGGCTGTCACTTTTGTGGAAAAATCCTGTTTGATTTTGGAGACATAAGTGTTCATTGAATCGATTGTAAAATCGATATTCCATGTCTAAAGACGTTTCCATTTTCATCACCAAATACAGGCAAATCCACGGACACCTAACAGGCATTAGGACGAGCGTAAAGAGTGCGCTTGAGACGCACAAGTCAGCAATATTTCTGATGATTTATTGGCGTGAAGTTTCAGCACAATGACAAACAGGAGCGCAACATTCAGGGATTGAGATTAACACCCTCGACCCGCCAAATGCGGGTAAAAATGAACTTTGGCGGGAAACGCTGTCAAATCACGAGCCGATCTGGCGTGTTTCTGTGTTTACTCGCTTTGCTGGGGAAGTTCGTGTAAGACAAATCTGCGCGGATTTAGGCTTATGATCTGCTCTGATATATTAAATACAGCGTGCGCGTTTCTGGCTTACTTGAACACACGCGTAACTAAGCAACAAATAACGGCGCGCTTGCATTAAAGTATAGCGAATATTAAAAAGCATTTGGTGAACAGAAAAGACATTATTTTCCAGCATCCTACATGTTCTGTGTGCTGTATTGATCTGTCCACCTAAAACAAATTTTTGGTAAAAAAAAAAAAAAAAAATGATTTCTATTTTCGTTTTCGACACTTGTGTTGGTTGGTCCGATCGATTGTGCAATCGATTTTCGAACGTAAAGTGGCAGTCCTAGTCTTCAGTCGGCTCTACAGCGCGAAACCAGCGCTTTCAAGTTTATTAGTAAAAACGCCGTCTCAGTGCGGACAGAAGGCCAAACCGTATTGGAAAAAGATGCGTTTTCAAACGAAAACATATTAGTGTGGACCATAGACTGTAAAAAAAAGATGGACGACGCCCCTTCCCTCTTTTCCATTGGAGAGAACTGAAGCCGCCAGAGTCCCGATATGGCGCTGACATATTGGAACTTGAGTTTGCGCAGTAGCGTTTTCGGGACCAGTCATGCGCAGTCGTGAGCAGGAAATAAAGCCGCGAAATCAAGGCCCCGCCCTCGCGCTCGTTGAATCAATCGCAAGCACACGCCCTGCACTTTTCTTAAGTGGCCTTGTCTGCTCCGTTCCTCTCCAATGATGTCTGCTGATTGCAGTACCTCGTTAAAATAAGGTAAATACAACTACTAACCACATAGTCATTATGAAAAAAAGTCCGTTGGTGCTTCAGTGACTACTTCACACAGAGAACCTGTCAATCACAGCTGTCAATCATGATGTCACAGCACCGTTTTTATAGCATCAAATAACTAACTTATTTTAAAAACAAACACTTGAAATTACATCAACGTGATAGAAACTACAGTAAATGACAGAAAATATCTTTAGAAAAAAGATATGTGAAGTGTAATTTAATTGTTTAGTTGGTCTCGCGTCCCGTTGAATAACACAGGGAGGCGGGGTTATGACCTATACTAGGACCGGTCACCGGGGGGCGATCGAGACGTTTTGGCTTCACTTTTGAGGGCTTGTGCGGCACGCTTGGTGTGGACAAGGGCTGACACGCCATCGGAGAAGCACTAATTAAACCTCACCATATCAGTCAACTATTGACCCCCTCTAAAACTCACGTCACTAGTAAACACGTAGTGCTCGCCTCTACCTCACCGTCGTCACATGAACTCCCGTGTGTTTTCCCAGGGATCAGAACAAGTATAAAGAGGCGGCTCACCTGCTGAACGACGCGCTGGCCATCAGAGAGAAAACCCTGGGTAAAGATCACCCGGCCGTCGCCGCCACGCTCAACAACCTGGCCGTGCTGTACGGCAAGCGCGGGAAACACAAGGAGGCCGAGCCGCTGTGCAAGCGAGCGCTGGAGATCCGGGAGAAGGTGGAGGACGCGCTCGGCTCTGTCATGAGGATGATGCGCCAGTCTGGCCACTGCTGTTATATTCATGCGTACTGTGTTTGCAGGTTCTGGGTAAATTCCACCCTGACGTGGCGAAGCAGCTCAATAATCTGGCCCTGTTGTGTCAGAACCAGGGCAAGTATGAGGAAGTGGAGTATTATTACCGCAGGGCGCTCGAGATCTACGAGAACAAGCTGGGCGCCGACGACCCCAACGTGGCCAAGACCAAAAACAACCTGGTGAGGCCAGACAGACTAATGCTAAATGTCGACATGTTCTGTTTTCAAATGAGTCTTGTGATGTTGCAAATGAATCATTGAATCAATGACTGTTTGAACTGATTCACAGAAATTAATCTCAACAAGTTCACACGTCTACTGTCGCAATCGTAAAGTCCCCATGAAATCAAAAGGTCTTTTAGTATGAATATGTTAGCCTATAAGCTAGTTTGCTCCAAAACAATGACAAAATTCACAGATTAGAAGATTTAAGCATTCAAAATGTACGGTCGCTCACTTACGCAAATAAGGATCAATCACTCTGCACTTAAGATTTTCTGTCCAATCAAATTCTCTCTAGAATCTGAAGCTCCGCCCCTATTCACACATTTACTATTTTCTACATGGTAAACGGCACATAGTGCACTATATAGGGGATAGGGAACGATTCAGACAGTTAAATATGCTTTCCATCGGGCCGAATGAAGTCTGGTTTCACGTTACCATCGCGTGATCCGCCGCTACACGACACACACACAGAGCGCATCATGTGATCGAGTCGCGTAGACCAGAAAACGTATCAGACCCTCTGAATTCTGCACTGAATGCTGTATTTAAAGTGATCTGGAGGAGAAACGGTTAGAGATTAGGAGGAAACTGCGGCTTTACCGCTTAACGGCTCTGGACGAGCTTTGATAGAAATGAAACGCTATTGGCTACTTTAAAAAAAGGGGAGGAGCTGATCGATATGCCCCGCCCTCTCTTCCTGTTTCAGTGGAAATGACCTCAACACACTGAATAATGCCGCGTGTGTCAAGGGACTTCAGTGGGCCATTTAAGGCCAAATAAAAAGCGTATTAAGATAAGTTACATACTGTATATTACTTACACACGAAGAGAAAGTTGAACATGTTGAGAGCAAGCAGAATGAATCTGTACTTCCCATTTATATTGCTAAAGTCATGAGCTCCTAATGTAGAAAGTGCATATTCAAGGTCGATAAAGATGTTATCATCTTTTGTCTGGAGAGAAGGGTGAATGTTGATGCGAAACGTGAACGTTTGTCTGTGGGTCTGAGAACCCGAGAGCATTATTCTGTGTGAAGCTCATCCTCTTTCCTCCGCAGGCGACGTGTTACCTGAAGCAGGGCAAGTTCAAAGACGCCGAGACGCTTTACAAGGAGATTCTGACCCGCGCGCACGAGAAAGAGTTCGGCTCGGTCAACAGTATGTACCTCTCTTAAAACACATTTCAGGAAGATGTTTTAAATGTTGCTTTAATTATGCATGCATGGTCATTCATGCATATATTCCTATTTTATGTAGGCTAAATGTGTTTTTGTAAGAATAGACCGTTTTTTTGGCGTCTTCATTATCAGTTTTTGTCAGGATGAAATGGTGAGTGAATCTCAGTGAGGGGTTTGATGGTCTTTCAGAGGTTTTGTCTAATCGTGTTCACTGAGGCCATCTGTTGTGACATCGCAGGCCTTTAAGCCAATCAGACGCTTACAGGATTATGATCAAACAACCACTTGATGTTCCTAAAAGCTTCAACAAGCTAATTATAGTCAATGAAAGAAGACTAGCCACTCAGTGTCTGATGCCGGGCAGAGCAAAATGCTAGAAACACACAAAAGCATTTAACAATATTTGAATGAGTTACAAAACAATGCCGTTTTTTGCTATATTGCTTATAATGAGAATATAATTTTTCTTTCTTTTAGATGATAACAAGCCAATCTGGATGCATGCAGAGGAGCGAGAGGAGAGCAAGGTATTACACTCATTTACATGTTGGTATACATTTATTTATAGTCACATTTATAAAAATGTACACAAGTTTGGGATCAATAAGGATTTTTTTTAAAGAAATTACTTTTATTCAGCAAGGATGCCATAAATTGATCAAAAGTGGCAGTAAATGTGGTTTCTAAAAATTTCTATTCATCAAAGAATCCTGAAAAAATTACAGTTTCCACAAAAATATGAAGCAGCACGACTGTTTTCAACATTGATAATAATCATAAATGTTTCTTGTGCAGCAAATCATCATATTACAGTGATTTCTGAAGGATCATGTGACTCTGAAGACTGGAGTAATGATGCTGGAAATACAGCTTTGATCACAGGAATAAATTACACTTTACTATATATTCACATAGAAAACAGTTATTTTTAATAGTAATAATATTTCACAATATTACTGTTTTTACTGTATTTTGGATCAAATAAATGCAGCATTGGTGAGCAGAAAAGACTAGTAAAAAAACATTAATCTGTTTAAACTAATTAAACTGACCCCAAACTTTTGAACGGTAGTGTATATTTCATAATTCAATATCAGTATTATTCATAATTGTGCTTATATCCACTTACCCATATTAATAAACTTATCTATATTCAAAAAAATATTTAAGCAATATAACACTGCTTTTATACAACATTAAACCAGCAATTAGCGAAATGTACCTAATACCTACATTTTTTTATACAGCAATTCAGCCTGGTCTTCATATTCATTATTTTTTTACCAATTTTCATATTTTGAATCCGGTCAATTCATTATAATTAAGACGATTTTGTTTCAGAAAGTTGTAGAGATAAACAAAAAGAGTTTGTCTGATGGTCATTTCAGGGGAAGAGAAAGGACTCTGGGCCTTACGGAGAGTACGGCAGCTGGTACAAGGCCTGCAAGGTGGACAGGTGAGTGTGCAGGGCATTCTGGGTATCAAAGTGGGGAGGAACCAATGGCTGCGTTTACATGTGACGATTTCCAATCGCAGAAAGATGTGCGAACAAACCTCTTCACACACGTTTACATGCCATTTTCATTAATACAAAGTTCTGTCATGAAACTCGTGTGGCTAATAGTCCTTTACTCACCTGTTCATAATCACATCGTTATCTATAGGGCGCAGCTGATTGGTTCCTGCCGTATCAGTAGCCAATGAGCTCGCTGCTCAATCTTCAAGTACTTGGGTAGCATTTGCCTTAGCAGTGCAGCGCGCTTTCAGAAAGCCCTCACCCTGTATAGATCTGCCACGGGTAATTCATGTATGCTGTATTTGTGCTTGCTCACAGCAGCGTGTGTGTGTGTGTGTGTGTGTGTGTGTGTGTGTGTGTGTGTGTGTGTGTGTTGGCGTTGGCAGAAGCAAGTCCTGTACTTGCTCTCCAGCAGCAGGAATGACACTGAGCAGATCTACTCCACCAAGACCAAACACATCAGTTCAGTTTATTTTTATTTATCCCTTAGGAAATTAGTTTTGCACAGGTGCCACGCATCACATTAACACAAGCACACACACACACAAGTAGACAAGTTAAAAAGGCACATGGTTACAGACTCAACATTGAAATAGCAGTTGGTATAAATGAGTTTTTGAACCTCCAAGCTCTTCCAGCGTCACAACACATTTGTTCACCGGTTCTTTGGTATCCGGCCTCGGCCATTTTTCCAGTGAAACTCCCAAATGTCTCCATTTCAATGTTTTCGACCATCAAAATACTGCATTATATTCACATCACACAATGTTGTCAACATGAACTCAGTTCTTCAGCACCACATAAATGCACATGAGACTTGGTCAGAGTGGAATAGATGCGATTTAAAGTGTTTAGATGCCTGATTATTGTGATTCTAAGCCACGTTTTACTACGATTATGGATGCTACGATTATTGGCTTAATCGCATCAACTTGATCAAAGTATTGTGTTATTTGCATGAGGCGAAGTTTAATCACAATATTGCCTAAATCTCATATCGTAGTCTATAGCTGTGTCCCAAATGACACACTATACACTCATACACTATGTACTCAACAGTGTAGAGTATGAACTTTATACGTTTATTTGAGTCTGATAGCCCCTCCCCCTCCGCTACGTAATTAAAGCTGCGAGAAGTGTCCAACCTGTTAAGTGTCACCCCCCTTTTTTTGAATATGCATGAAAATGCACATTTCCAACTTAAATGGTTGTAATTCAAGAATGCTTTGGAATATAGACGTAAGATTGGTCTTGTTTTAAAGAAGACATTTGGCAGATTTTTGTAGAAGTGAAATACATTAAGAAAGTGAAACAGAAAAAGTTATAGAAGTTTGAGTTTATGAAAATGTACAATGGAAAAAAATGTATTCATATTTTATATAAAATATATATTTTCAAAACCTGGGTGGCTCTAAAAAAAAAAAAAAAAAAAAAAAAAATCAAAGCCAAAAATCCAAGTGCTGGTTGATATCTCAAAAAATTTGCTTTCAGTGAGATTTTGTTTGGGCGCAGTACCGAACCTTTTCACTAGATGACAACCAGACTCCATTTCCATATGTGTTTTGAGTGATATGAACCATTATTTCCACAATTTTCATACAATTTATGAAGTAGACATCCTATTCAGAAGTAGATTTTGCAGATTTTGATATGAATTCAACCTCTAAGAAACACCTAAAAAGAACACGCATGTGCGTCATAGCTCGCTGCCACATCACCAATGGTGAATTTATCATTTTTTTTCTTTATATTTAAAAAAAATTCAGACCTTTTTTTTCTAAAATGATTGAATGGATGCTATCTTTTGAACTCTTGGCATGAAAACAAACTGAAATAGTGATGAACATGAAAAATCCTGAAAGAAGGGTAGAAACCTCAAAGTAAAGGTCTGAACACGCCTTAGGAGTATGAAAATATTCTTGTTGCAAATTGATAAATTACGGCTCCTCTGTAATTTATTTTGAAAATCAATCACCAAATATGGAAACTAGAGATTGTAAGCTTTCGAATGATATATATTTTGTCAAGATTAGTTTAGGTGTAGTATAGGATCTTACTGTTTTAAAAATGTAATGGATTTGGGCCGGCCGGTGACACTTAGTGCACTTTTTCTACTACTACTATTTATACTACAAAACGCATAGAATAGTGCGTACGTACGTGATTTGTGACGCAGCTCATGTCCTGGAGTACTGCTTCTGTTGAGTGTGTCTGGTGTTTCTCACGCAGCCCCACTGTGAACACCACACTGAAGAGCCTGGGCGCTCTGTACCGCCGGCAGGGCAAACTGGAGGCCGCCGAGACGCTGGAGGAGTGTGCGACCAAGAACCGCAAACAGGTACACACACACACACACACGGATTTCCTACCTGATGCTCGACTTATGAGATCCACTTCCTGTGCATGACTCATACAGGAAGAGAGGGGAGTTGTTAAGAATACCTCAATGATTAAACTTTTCGTCTGTTCGGTTTCTTTTACTTTCCTTTATTAATCTCAATGTCATTTCAATTGACTGACAACCCGTGTTATTTTAGTGTCATTGAGATACTATTATAGTTCCTTATTGAATATGATGAATTAGTTTTTTTTTTATCAAGTTTTTTTTATTTGTCTATATACAGGTGAAACTCGAAAAATGTGAATATTGTGAAAAGGTTTTCATAAGCAGTAAGCCATAATCAACAAAATTATCACAAATAAAGGCTTGAAATATCTCACTTTGCATGTAATGAGTCTATATAATATATATAAGGTGAAATATTAGTTTCACCTTTTAAGTTGAATTACTGAAATTAACTTTTGCACGATATTCTAATTTTTCGAGTTTCACCTGTAGTTTTCATTAATTTTAGTTTAGTATGTAGTTAAACGAAATGAAAATTATTTTTGTATTTTATTTTATTTCAAGTTAAGTTTTAGTTTCAGTGAGCTATAATAACCCTGCTGACACCATAACGCCGGTGTGAAATCTGCTAAACCCGCTGGCTTGTGTCCGGCAGGGCATTGATGCGATTAACCAGAGTAAAGTGGTGGAGCTGCTGAAGGACGGCGGTGGTGCTGGAGGGGACAGACGTCAGTCCCGGGACGGAGTAAACGGCCCCGGAGGCCCCAGAGGAGACTGTGATGGGGACGAAGCCGAGTGGACCGGGGTCAGTGCAGCTCTTAGACCCTGTGTTTGTGTATTTATATACATTTCCTATTGTAATACATAATTTATTCCTGTGATCAAAGCTGTATTTTCAGCATCATTACTCCAGTCTTCAGTGTCACATGATCCTTCAGAAATCATTCGAATAGGCTGCTCAGTTCTTATTTACTACCCAACACTATATATATACACTCATCTAAAGGATTATTAGGAACACCTGTTCAATTTCTCATTAATGCAATTATCTAATCAACCAATCACATGGCAGTTGCTTCAATGCATTTAGGGGTGTGGCCCTGGTCAAGGCAATCTCCTGAATTCCAAACTGAATTTCAGAATGGGAAAGAAAGGTGATTAAAGCAATTTTGAGCGTGGCATGGTTGTTGGTGCCAGATGGGCCGGTCTGAGTATTTCACAATCTGCTCAGTTACTGGGATTTTCACGCACAACCATTTCTAGGGTTTACAAAGAATGGTGTGAAAAGGGAAAAACATCCAGTATGCGGCAGTCCTGTGGGCGAAAATGCCTTGTTGATGCCAGAGGTCAGAGGAGAATGGGCCGACTGATTCAAGCTGATAGAAGAGCAACTTTGACTGAAATAACCACTCGTTACAACCGAGGTATGCAGCAAAGCATTTGTGAAGCCACAACCAACCAACACGCACAACCTTGAGGCGGATGGGCTACAACAGCAGAAGACCCCACCGGGTACCACTCATCTCCACTACAAATAGGAAAAAGAGGCTACAATTTGCAAGAGCTCACCAAAATTGAACAGTTGAAGACTGGAAAAATGTTGCCTGCTCTGATGAATCTCGATTTCTGTTGAGACATTCAGATGTTAGAGTCAGAATTTGGCGTAAACAGAATGAGAACATGGATCCATCATGCCTTGTTACCACTGTGCAGGCTGGTGGTGGTGGTGTAATGGTGTGGGGGATGTTTTCCTGGCACACTTTAGGCCCCTTAGTGCCAATTGGGCATCGTTTAAATGCCACGTCCTACCTGAGCATTGTTTCTGACCATGTCCATCCCTTTATGGCCACCATGTACCCATCCTCTGATGGCTACTTCCAGCAGGATAATGCACCATGTCACAAAGCTCGAATCATTTCAAATTGGTTTCTTGAACATGACAATGAGTTCACTGTACTAAAATGGCCCCCACAGTCACCAGATCTCAACCCAATAGAGCATCTTTGGGATGTTGTGGAACGGGAGCTTCGTGCCCTGGATGTGCATCCCACAAATCTCCATCAACTGCAAGATGCTATCCTATCAATATGGGCCAACATTTCTAAAGAATGCTTTCAGCACCTTGTTGAATCAATGCCACGTAGAATTAAGGCAATTCTGAAGGCGAAAGGGGGTCAAACACAGTATTAGTATGGTGTTCCTAATAATCCTTTAGGTGAGTGTGTGTGTGTATATATATGTATATATATATAATGCAAGTTGAATGTATGTAAGTTGCCTGAAGTTGATCATATTTCCCGGGCACAGGATGGCAACGGCGCCCTGCGCAGGAGCGGCTCGTTCGGGAAGATTCGTGAAGCCCTGCGGCGCAGCAGTGAGATGCTGGTGAAGAAACTGCAGGGGAGTGGCCCCCAGGAGCCACGCAACCCCGGGTGAGATTACACCCCCACACATCAGGGACGAGCTTCTCCAAAACACCTGACACACACACACACACACACACACTGCTCTGATGCCAGCCTGTAACTGCTGCTTTTGTTTCACTCAAAAGGATGAAGAGGGCCAGCTCCTTAAATTTCCTCAACAAGAGCGTAGAAGAAACCTCACAGGTGTGTGTTCATGTCTGCATACACTCATTTATTTATTTATGTATTTGTTTTTAAAGAAATGAATACTTTTTTTCAGCAAGGATGCATTGAATTGATCAAAAGTTGCAGTAAAGACTTAAGTTTTTATTCATCAAGGGATCCTGAAAAAAAAAGTGTTTCCGCAAAAATATTAAGCAGCACGACTGTTTTCAACATTGATAATAATCAGAAATGCTTGTGCACTTTCAACAGGGTTTCTCAGAAATCCCTTAATGCACTTTAAAATTGATGTTTTTCCACTGTATAATGTTATATGACACCAATTTTGTGTCTCTTCAGGAATCGAACAGCGGCCTGTCAGAATCCAGGGGACTGAGCGCTAGTAATGTGGACCTGACCAGACGCAGCTCTCTGATCAGTTAGAAACCGGCGTCTAGACGTGGGAAAGGCCAAACGGAGAGGCTGTTTGCTACCTACTTGAATTGAAAATATATTAAATGATCCTTACTTAAAACGTTTTCCTAAGAAAAAGGTCTTAAAAGCAAAAACGTCTTTTAGTTTCACATCGCTTGCATAATCTGGGCTACGTCCATCTGCTTTGCCATTAGCCACACTCAACGAACGCAAATATAAAAGATAAAACGCAACGTAGCGCGCTATCACCTACTAGACCACAGGCAGACGCTCTGCTATAGACATTCAGTGGTAAAATTACGTCATAGCATGGCATCAAAATCGCGTAGTTTAGCATACAATGATAAAGTAATGCTGTCTGTACAAAGCATCTATTTTCGCTGGGATTGCCATTTAGAAAACAAAGGTCATACATGCTAACTCCTTTCACAAAACGACCTCACCAAGTTGAAATGGTGCAAAAGCTATGTTGCACTTATGAAAAATATGAACGTAGAGGGATGAGCACCGACTGGTACAACCTCACTTTTGCCTTCTGAGTTTTATGTATATAATGATTTAAATTATTTAAGGTTTTGTTTTGTTTTGCTAAATTAGCGCACAAGGATTTCGTTTACACTGTAGTTTGAATTTATTTGTCCTGGCGCGACTGGAAAACGTGTTGAACGGTACAGTGAAGGATTCTGCTTTACAGGCCGAGTAGAGCTCTTAATTATCAGGGGTTTGGAGCAGATCTAGGTTCATAATTCAAACACTCATTTTTGTTTCTTTGGACTGCAAGAACCCCAGCTCTGTCTCTCTCGGGTCTGATGTGGTGGAAAAGGCCAATCGTATACAACCGGCATTTTCCATCCGCTTATAATGTGACGTATTTTTCATTTTACATGATTTTCTAGCCGCCAGAACACCATATGAATCATAGCTGCGTCTAAAACAGACAATTCCACCTGTTTTTGTTTCATCTTGTCCATTTCATGTTGATTAGTTATTAAATATCCTAACAGGAACGACAAATGTTTTGGTGTGTGTAAACGTTCGAACCTTTATGTGACTTTATGAACCTTTATGTTACCTTTTTTTATCATTGATTAAGATGTGCAGGATGTGTGTGTGTTTGATATTGGGTTTATTTGAGTGATTTTTCTTCTGTGTTTATCAGAGTGATGATGATGATTATGATGATATGTTAAATCTCTGAATGCACAGACGACATTAGCTTTCAGATCCAGCCATACAAACGGGTGAATCTCATGAACAAATGTCTAACTCATATTTCACCTGAAATCATATTCAATAATATTTTGCATAAACAAAAAAGGACCACCATCTTTGGATTGTCACATTATTCCCACCCAAATTCAAATTAATATATATAATCAGCATAAATTAAAGGCAGTACAACAAATACTGCTATAATGAATAAGTAATTCATCATTGAAATAGCAGTTTTTTCACATTGTGCGGTGATTAAATGTGAGATTAGATGTGCTTAATTGTCACAATGCTAAACATCTTAATGGTCCTTAAATATGCTTAATTTTCTTTATAAAAAAAATCTTAATACTATATAATTCTCAAATTTCATTAAAGAAAAATGATTATGGTTTTTGAGTGAAATATGACACGGCGTGTTCTTGATTAGTTTTGTGAGATTTACTCGAACAGAATGTATTGCAAAAAGTAACCAATGGATTAATTTTAATGATTGTGTTTGAGGACACAAGGGCATAAGGGTCCTAGAAAGTGCTCGAGTGAAGAGAGAAAATAAAGAGATACATTGATCAGGAGAAATGAATGTTGGCATGAAGGAATTGGAGCTAGATATGAATGTCACTATTGATTGTAAAATACTCGTTTTTTTTTTTTTGACTCACAACTAGAAAAACACGCACTTGTTTATTCTCACAGACACAGGTGTGTAGTTTCTAATAATGCTGTGTTTACACTACATATGAATGTGAACCCACCTTTGGCTGTCCTGTTTGTCATGATTACTGATGATTTGTGATGCCGCCTTCTCACCACATGTAATGTACGCCTCACTGGTTAGATTGTGCCGCAGTTACACAAGTTCTGCACTGATCTCGGAACAGCGCCCCCTGTCTTAATGAGAAACCGTAGCGTTGTAGAAGAAACCCTTGGTACCCAGATCAGCTGTGAAGGGAAACGTTTACCAGCTCTGTAGATTGTAGCCGCTCAACGTCCTTCCTCGGAGAGATGCATTTCACTCGTGAAGAGGCCAACCTCATGTATGTTTTATTAAAAGGTTCGGAATAAACTGCTTTTCAAACCAAATTAATGTATTTGTGTGCGTCTTTATTATGTGAGCTTTGCTGTCCAAATATAACACTAAATATTGTGTGTACATAATGTCATAAATGTATAACCGTAATATACATTATGTTGTGTGTTTTCTGTCTGTCTGTCCATTTATCAGATATAATCATATAGCAACCACAGGGGAAAATACTTTTGAGGGAGTAAATGTGACCGTTTTTTTCTAGATTCAGGTAATGCTAAATGATCTCAAAGTCCCCCTGTGGTAAAAAATCAAGCTTTTAATGTTGTTTATATGTCTATGTGGTGTTTAATGTGCTTTAAGACAAACCATGTGCAAATTCATAAGTCGACAGCATTGCTGAGTATTTTCTCCTTAAAACTGCAGTGAATCAAGGACAATCTCAAAAACACGTTTGAAATCGCTGGGGTGACCGTCAACGAGTGGATCTCTGAGCTGAGTGAGTGAGTGGAGGCGGGGCTCATTTGCATGTTCATAGAACTGCGAATAGTAAATGAGGCAAGGGTGTCGCGTTACATTCAAGCTATTTTAAGGCATGAAGAATTATTTCAAGTAACGACATTTAAATATGTCATTTTGGTGATCAAAGATGAGTTTTAGGGATACAATTATCGACTACAGGGGGATTTTAAGTTTTCCTTGAACTCTCCTTTTCATTTTTCCATTGAGGATGTTTACACAATAACAATGTACTAAAAACGGAAAAGTTTTACCTTTGCGTTTATTGCATACAGACGACAACATTGTCAAAATGTTCACACGGATCTGCGAAAACAACTAAAAAACACTGTATTATGCTGCCAGGCCAGTAGGTGGCGATGACACTTTGTAAAGAAAAACTACGTCCATGTAGACTGAACATGTAATACACAAGGGGGTAATCCATCGACCGGAAGTTGAAGCCGGCCGGGTGCCGCCATGTTGTAGCAGAACTTCACTTGCGTTAGCATTTCCATTGACTCCCATTCATTTTGGCGTCAGTTTGACAGCGAATAACTTTACATCTGAGGCGTTTAAAGACTCATTTGCCCTTTATTTATTTCTAAAGAAACACGACAATGTATAAAGGGCTCCATTACCTTCTATGTTACATTATGGCCCCGTAGAAACAGATTTTGTAAAAATAGGCTAACGATTGCGTCATAACCACTCGACTCTCTGTCGCGCTGTACAGAAATTACCGTACAGACAGGAGGAGAAGCTCGCAGGCAATCGGGGGGACGTCCCGTCAAGGGAGAAGCCCATAGATAATGAGTCCATAAAAGCAACGGAATACTTACTCCTGCTCACTCACGCCAAAGAACTCTTTGCTCAAGTTCCCCATCTCTGCAAGATTAACGTTGGCAATTTTCACGCACAGCTACTAGAAGATTTACGTCTGTCAGACAGGTTGCTCACATCATCAAGCTTAGTTTGAGTCGGTTTGAGTCTGCGCGTCAGGAACGGAAGTGCTCAAAAATCGCTAAAAATGGGCTTCAACTGTCTCAACTGAGTTCCAATGAGATCGCTCTGTCCACTTCTTATACTTTCAATGGTAATACACAAACGCATGACGTCACCGTTTACATGGGGAAGATAACGCTAGTTTTCAAAAGTTTGCATTTTCAGGCCCCCAAAACCCCGTTGTTGTGTAAATGAACGGCCAAAACTAATAAAAAGTTTTCTGTTTTTAATTGAAAACTGTTGTGTAAACAGCGCCCCTTAGACTTGCTGCTCCAATAGTGACTGTAACTAAGACTAACTTTTATGTGTTTTGGCCGTTCATTTACACGACAACAGCATTTTGAAAACGATATCATCTCTGTGTAAATAACAAAAACACGAATTTGTGAAAACGGTGACGTCATGCGCGTGTGTATTACGTGTTCAGCCTATAGGAGCATAGTGTTTCTTTACTAAGTGACGCCACCTACTGGCCTGGCAGCAGAATACAGCGTTTTTAGTCGTCTTCACTGACCCGTGTGAACGGGGATCGCTTTGACAATGTTGTCGTCTGTAGAAGAAAAATGCAAAGGAAAACTTTTCTGTTTTAGTACATTGTTGTCATGTTGTACCCCAAGTTTGAGAGTATTATTATTGTTCTGCAGCTGACTTTGATGGTCAACAACTGGGAAAATGTTGTTGTTTTTTTTATATCAGAGTTTGACATTGGATTTCTGTGTAGCACAAGACACACAGTTCAGTGATTAATGCACATTTTCACAGCATTAAACTGAAATTAGTCCCTTTGTAGAGTAAAGGGCTATTGAGCCCAGCACTGGCACATTTTCTTTCAGTTCCCAACTGTTTTAAAGTTCATCAGATAAGGTTTGATGCGCTGTGTTTGGTGGGCAGCTCTGCAGACCCACTCGTCACATGCAGAAGCACTGAAGTCTGTGTGTCAACTTCCTGTCTCTGCTGCCTGTCATTCGACTGCTAAAGCATGAGGAAACCAGAGCAGTGACAGAAGCGTCTCAAAAAGGTCTGTGAAATGCGCTAGTTCGAATTCACCAACGTAAAGAAAATGGCTGCCAACACAAACCTCCGCCCAAAAAGCGTTGACATCAGCAGTTATGTCTCTGGTAAGTTCCACTTTTGAAGCACAACTATCTTAAGCTTTAATCTTAATGTTAACAAAGGCTAGTTTCAGTTGCTGCCTTAAGCTTGAAGGAGCCTCTTCTTTGAAGCCTTTTCCTTTCTAAGATCTTAAGTACTTTCTGATGATGATGATGATATTCTTTAACTATTAGTTATACACTTTAAAACAGTTTTGCAATTACAAGATAGTAAAAAAAAACAGCAAGACGGGTACAGTTAAATCTGAACCTGTGAACGTCTGAAGAAACCGAGTTTGGTCTGAGATGACCTCTTCTGTTTCCTCTCAGGATCTTTCTCTCAGCTGTCCATGGGGCCCGAATACACAGTGACGGGGCCCATGCGTGTCCTCTTTCAGATCGGGCTCCTCAAAGAGGAGGTCCAGATCCCTGAGGGACGCCTCGGCTTTCAGGAGGCGAAGCATCTCGCAGCAGAAATCATTGAGAGAAAGGTACCGTGCAACCTTAGCGTTTGATGTTTATATCGAGCATGTAACATTAAAACTTAGTTAAACTTTTGTCATTTACTCCAAACCTGTATGACTTCCATACAACAAATGAGTGAATGGGGCAGCCAAGCACAAAAAGGAATTATAATAGCTTTAGGGCTTTCCAGACTAGAAACCCGAACGCGTTTTTTAATCCCACTGCTCTACTTTTCCATTTTTTTTCTCAATGTAAACATGCACTAGACGGACATCTTTATTAAAGTCCGCGTGAACCGAAAGTTGCGGCCGATTTTATTTCAGTATAGTGATGTATTTTTTGAGTGATACGAATATTGAATGAGAACAATAGAGGGTGTGGCTTGTTCTTTCCCTCTGGGAATTGATTGGATCTAGAAAAGTAGGCGTTCCATTCAGCTTGATGTCAGATCTCGCTGCGTCCGAAAACGCATCTGTACTTTTCATTTACTTCACGACCGTTAATAGAAGCATGCTCTGTATAGTATGAATATGGGTAGTATGAATGAAATTCGGATGTACACGTACTACATCCGCCATGTTGTTACCGTCACGTGACCTTCTAGCGTCGGTTGTGTCGCTTAACTGCTATTCACAAGTCCTATTCTGTGGCCTCATGGGATAGCAAAGTGTCCAGAATCTCGCTGGAAGTAGTAAGTCATCCGGGTACTTCTCGCCTACTGTTTTTTGAAAACTATGAATTCAGACATACTACTCTTTTGGCGAACTGTGTTTTGCATACTATATATTAGGGAAGTATTCGATTTCGGATGCAGTGTGACAGTTGGAGGGGATGCTCTACCCAAGCCTCAGAGAAGGAAGTCCAGATTTAAGATTACGAAGACAACTATTTTTTATTAACTTGCATGGATGAATTGTTTACCACAAGACTAGTAAAGTGTCCTAACAAAATAAATAGGGTAAATTTTGATTTCATGCTGATTTTAACCGTTGCACTCACATCTTTTGCAGAGTCTCCCGCATGACAAAGCGTTCGAAAAACGTGGCACTCGTGTTAAAACATTTTTTTCGTTCTAACTTCTAACCGGTCTCTTCACACAGAACGAGATGCAGGTCAGTAGAACGGGGGGAAATGCAGGAGATGCATTTAAAACATGTTTTTACTACTTTTAACTTGAGCGCCACGGTATTAGAACGCCATGCCATGCGCTAGACTCTGCAAAAGACACGAGACACGAACCCAACGGTTAAAGACGTCCGTCTAGCGTGTTTACATTGGGAAACAGTGGAAAAGTTTTGTGTGAACGGCCCCTTATGGTTCGTTATAGTCATGTTGGAAAGATAGTGTTTACGATGAAAGGCACCAGACTCCTGTCATAAATACGAATATGTAGCCTAAGTTTTTTCCGCCGCTAGGGGTCGCTAACCTCTTACAATAACACAGGCGTAGGTTGATGACGCAAAATTCCAGAGAAATTATGGAACTTGTCGTCAAGCTAATGGATATAATAATGTTTATGGATCAGTGAATAGCATGACTGTGGTGTGAAGCAGGGCGTGATAGCTAATGAGAGACAGATATTAGCGCCACACACAGCGCGAGTCCCGCGGATATAAAGGATATTTCATTCTACCGAACAACCCTCAAGTGCTGTATTACTCACACAGGACAGTTTATTAGACGAATTAAACTTGCAAGGTAACGCAGCGCTGCTTCACTTGGTCTGCACTATCACACTAAACGGCATTTGAGTTTGTTGAAAGTTATAATGTTATTCTGTGTGTTAGTTTGCATATATGAGACTAGCAGTAAGCTAGATCAACATTAGAATAACATACAGATCATATTAGGGCTGTCAACGAATATTCTAAATTCGAATATATATTCGAATAGTTTTAAAAAACAGAAATTCGAAGGTGAAAATTAATATTCGAATCATGTGGAAAAACGCGCGCGGCTGTCTGCTTTGCGAGTGGCAAAATTCTGAAGCTTAAAATGTAAAACGCATTTTCCAGCTGCACAGCTAGCACAGTGAGTGTCTGGCTCACTCATTGGCTGTGCTGCGTCAACTGCACATCCAATGGCACGGGCGCCTCCAACGTGTGCGCCAATGAGCTAGCATTACATCAGACACGTCAGAGCCCGCCAAGGGGGCGTGGCCAGACGCCCGCGAAATAGCCATAGTAGCAGGCTAGCTAGCAGCAGTTTACCCATGAGTTTACCACAGCACAGCTTGCTCGGAGCGTTCAATGTCGGTTCTATATACTGTAAATCTTCAATTAATGTTAATAATATTTGTTTCAATCACCGAATGAAGCCTGCTATATTTAGGACAAGAGTCGCGACCTTACATTGCTTGCACAAAACTCTTGATCAGCACTCAACATTTGTTTATTGTTGTTAATTTAAACCATTATGCGCAGAGAGCGTGAGGGCGAGAGAGAGAGAGAGAGAGAGAAAGAGTGCCTGCGAGTGCGAGCGAGAGTAAGGTCTGCGGTCTTGGCCATTAGTTGATTTACTTGGTTTTGTGTAAGTTAATACGTTGTCAAATATGTTTAAACTTAAACTACCTATACAAGTAGTTGTGTCTCTTTGTATTAATTTGTCCTGTTATTGACGAATATCTCCAACCAGATATTCGAACAGTTCGAATATATGTGTTTTTTTTAGAGGGAATATTCGAACGTCATTTTTGAGCAATTTTGACAGCCCTAGATCATATTCTAACATTTCATCATGTTGAGCTATATAACATTGATTAGCTTTATGTACATTTGCTCACCTGTCTAATAAAGTACATGCAAGAGCGGCGTCTCTGCCAAGTTGAAGTCAGTCGCGGACGTGGAGCTCTCGACATCTCGAAAACGCCACGCTGATATTGATCCTCGTTTTAGTTCTCCTTTTGTCCCAAAGTCTGCTTGCCATGGTCCATAATGTTTGAACCAAACAACAACAGCGTGAGCGTGTCGCTAGATGTAATGCAGTTGTCCACGTCTGTCGCCATGGTTACTATGGTGATTTTTGGATATTTTATTACTAAATTCTTACATATTGTACCTTTAAAGTCCCCCTGTGGTGAAAGTCAAGCTCTTAATGTTGTTTATATGTCTGTGTGGTGTTTTTAATACGCTTTAAGACAAACCATGTGTAAATTCATAAGTCAACAGCATTGCTGAGTATTTTCTCCTTAAAACTGCAGTGAACCAAAGACAGTCTCAAAAACACGGTTTGAAATCGCTGGTGTTTCTGATGTCACAAACTACCTTGTAACCAATCAGATCAACGTGTGATCGTCAACCAGTGGATCTCTGAGCTGAGTGAGTGAGTGGGGGCGGGGCTCATTTGCATATTCATAGAACCGCATATAGCCTACTAAATGAGACAAGGGTGTAGAGATATCTTGAGCTATTTTAAGGCATGAAGGAATTTTTTCAAGGAAAAAACATTTAATATGTAATTTTGGTGATCAAATATGAGTTTTAAGGGATAATATATTGACTACAGGGGGACTTTAAGCCCCGATCTGTACAAGTTGGTGGCATTGAGAAACATCAGAATACAGCAATACTTATAACTTTAAGTGTTTAGCAGTGTCAGGCTACAACGAAGCTAATTGCCTGCACAAAATATGCTAGCATTATAATATAACAAATATAATATATGATAAAGTTTACAGTGGCTTCATATATTCATTAAAAACATAAAAAGTAAAACATACCTGATCCACATTTTTTTTTCACACTCATTTTTAAGAAGTAGAATTTAAAAACATTGCTGTATTTAGTGTAATTAAGAGAAGTAGCCTACATCGCCATCTTACTCCGACGAAAGTGACTGAACGCACCGGACGACGTAAACACGGTAAATACGCACAGTTAACGTTAACCAATGACAACCAATCACGTGCCTCATATTCACATGCTTTGGACAGTAGTACCGGAAACACGGCGCGTTGTTTAACGTTAGTTTTGGCGTTTGAGGGGGAAAATGACGAATGGTGAGTGAACGCGACAGTTGAAGCAAAGATAAGACCGTTTCATTCTTACCTGTACTGTGTGAAAAGTTAGGATAAAGTTGATAGTGCAGTCGGCGATATATGAGATGCGCAATGATACAGCCTTTATGTAAACAAATCGCGTGCGGCGTTCGTCCAATCAAGTGACACTGACACCGCAGACAGTGACCGTTAAGCCAGGGTGACGTCATGAATAATTGACGACATCATTTTCATTTTTAGTGGACCTATTCCCGTACATCGTCATGCATTCATGCCAGGCAAACACCCACACCAATAAACACACATTACTGACAATGACTTCAGTGAAGGGCTGCAACCCCCAGTCAAAAGGTCAAGCGCATGCATGCAGTCCATCGCTACAAACCATTGTGACGCTCAGTTTCTCCAACAACAAAAGTGCCTTTTCATAGCCTTCACCCTTTCAACTTTAAAGAGGAACGATAACACGACTTGAATGGCCTTTAGTCTGCCTTTGGTACCTCCAAATTATTTCCATTGCTTAGTGTTTGAACAATGATTGGTTCATGAAGTCTTGGTTTACTTTCGACAGGTTGTGAAGTGAATGAACTATCATAATTCAATAATCTGCAGATGTTATCTGTCTATATTGTGTTTTTGATAATCTAATATTTCTATGCTGTTGATATGCGTGGTCATTTTCTTTGGTTATAAAAAGAATTGGAAGAATTCTCACCTATTTGTCAGAGGAAGATTCATGAAAGAAGGGGAAGTTAAAGAGTGTGTGTGTGTGAAGACACTTCAGAATTAGGTGCTACTCAAACATTCACACAAACACATCTCAGCCCTCATTCAGCATCTCTCCCCCTCCGACCGCCTCTCTATTTGTCCGCTGTGGTTCACAGCATCTGCCTGTAACTTTCCAACCACAGACTCTTCCCCTAACACACACACACACACACACACACACACACACACACACGCACACGCACGCACACACACACAAATACATGCACACACACAAATACATGCACACACACACCTGTTTCTCTGCTTGACCTTCTTATGGTGCAGTTTCCACTTCAGTGGTACAGGATCATCACACACACACACACACACACACTGACCTTTTTATGGAATGACCTCCCATACATACATACACACACACACACACACTGACCACACACACACACAGAGCTTTTTTATGGAATGACCTCCCATACACACACACACACGCACATGAACACCGCTCTCATATAACGTCATTCACACACATTATACATGCTCATATAATACACATGCTGTATGTTTAGACTGGATTGCTCACTGCATGCTTTGTTATCTACAAATACTGTGTGAAATCATATGCAGTGATAAATCTTAGTTGCACACTTGCTGTTTACATGATCTCATTACAATGAGTGTTAATTTCAGTCATCGGAGAAACATGGTTATACTCTTATTTTAAATATGAAAGTTTAGAAATTTTGCAGTTCTGTTTTTATAAAAGTGTCTAAACTTAAGTCCAATCACATAATCTAGGGAAAATAAATAAAATTAATAAAATTGCATATTATTTTGCAAAATTGCGTTAAATGGGTGGTTGATTATAATTTTCCTTTTTTAAACTTTAGTTAGTGTGTAATGTTGCTGAAATAAAATTGAAAAATAAAAATGTTAACATGCTATAAAAAATATCTGTGAGGTATTTTGAGCTCAAACTTGGGAAAAGGGCATTATTGGACCCCTTTAAGCATTCTCTAATAGAAAACCACTATGAAAATGCTTAATGTGTCAATGCATTAAGGCAGTGATACTGGAAGACCACATTTAGTTTACACCTTAAAAATAAAAGCTATACAAGCAAGCACATGAATCCAGAATATGAACGCAATGTGCCATGTCATGTTTCCCTCATGGAAATCCATAATGAAGAATACACTTAATGTGCAATTTAGTGTGTTGGGTTCATATTCTGGGCTCATCATCATTAAGGAGTGTATTGAATTTGATTTGATCAACATACATAAAGCTTTTTTCACCTTAAAGTCGGCATGAAATGAAAGTGTCAATAGTCTTTTCTTCTCTATTATGATGTATATCCGAGTGAAACTGCTTCTTGATTATGAACAAATGTAGGCGGGGCTTGATTTTGTTGATGGGGATTTGATTGGATGGTTGTGGTTTGCAATTGGTGGATCTCATGTGAGTGACAGGTTGCCCCGGAGTTGATGGACACGATCCGAATCCCAGACGTAGTCAAAAACGCAACTACTTTCTGAGCTTTTGTTCAAAATGTTGCTTTTTTAATTAAACATGCCCACATTCAAGTGTTGATTAAAAAAATTGCATGAAATTAGAATGTATGTTATATATATAGTGGGAGCCAAAAAAGTAATGTAAAAATGATCAAAGATGCTGCCGCTGGCTGGTAACTAAAAAAAAAACTTAAAAAAACGCTGGCGTGGAAAGAGTTAAACATTACGAGAGCACATGAATTTTATAGAAATTATAATGCAAATAATGCAATATTCCATTTAAAAAAACCCAAAAATAATCCATTTGGATCTTGTTTTTGAAATACTGCAGCAGGTGCTGTAGCCTATATATGAATCACAAGTGATGTTTTGGTCTCCGCATCACACTGCAAAAAAATAAAAATAAACAGTTGCTGCCTTTCACCAGGGATATTTAAGTCATTTCAACTTAAATCACATCAAACCGACTTAAAAAATTAGTTGAATCTTGTATAACTTATATACTAAGTTATAAAAAAAAAAAAAAAACTTATTTTGATAACTCTTGAGTTAAAGCAATGTAAAAACGTACAGTTGTAAACTACACACTTCGGCAAATGACGTTTAGGGGTCTTCAAAATGATCTCCGCGTCTGCGATCTTGTGCATGGCGTCCCCAATTATTTTTGTGAAAAATTAGTTCCTCTTAATATCCATCAAGGGGTCTGAAAAGGGTTAAACTCACTGCAGTGCGCTGTGTGGTGTGTGTCCCGTGCTTTCCCTCCGGATCCGTCATCCAGAGAGATCTGACACGGAGGTAAACGCCTCACACACACACACACACACACACACACACCTGCATGCTGTAATACCGCCACAACAAAGCGACACCCTGACCAGCCTGAGAACGACACACTGCGCGCGACGAAAACGTGTGTGTTCGTGCTTTCAGAACTTCGTGTTGAGGTTCCTCTGTGTGTGTGTGTGTTCAGTCTCAAACAGGAAGTTGATTGTGTGTTTGAAGCTGATGTGGAAGGCCTTACACGGCGGCACCATGAAGCAGTGAATTACCGTGGTATTGAAGTAATACTATATGGTATTTCCAAAGTATTACTTAATGATGAAATAAAAATAGTTGTTATTTTATTATTCTACCATATCCCCCCGAAAACAGTGTAATTTCACAGTTTTTAGTGCTGTCGTTGAATCACGCACCAGGTCATGTGATCTGCTCCTCTACTGTATATGAGTGAATTTGCACTTCCTTCAGCCTGAGGCTTATTCTTAGCACTGTTGGTGTGAACGGGCCTTTACATTTGCCAAAATCAAAAAATTGTTTGGTATTAAAAATAAACAAGCAAGCCCAGCCCAGATGGGAAAATATAATGCAAAAGTAATTTAACAGATTACTTTCTATAAAAAGTAACTAACACAATTAGTATATGCTCAATATTGTAATGCATTGCTTTTAAAAGTAACTTTTCCCAACAATGATTTTATTTTTAACTCCATAAAATATCACTTAAGTCTCAATATCGTCAACTAAAAAATCTGGTCAACTACTGTAGTACAATTTGTGTTGTTTATGTGTTTAATACAATTCATGTTTCCTAAATGTTTTCGGGTCGACTTCAGAGTCTCAGTTTGACTCACATCCGTTTGATTTAAAAAATGATTGACATTTAAAAGAGATGAGCGAGAGAATGATGCAGTCGTTCACCCCTGCTGTGCCGTTGAGATCTGACCCACTTTACCCCTCATGAGAGGATTAGCATGACTACTCTGCAGCTCATGTACTGTTGTGTGTGTGTGTGTGTGTGTGTGTGTGTGTGTGGATGTGATGTAGTGTTGTGTCCTCATCTACTGTTGTGTGAGTGTGTGGATGTGAGTAGATGATCTGATGAAGAGTTTCTCATCCTCACACTCATCAGTCTGGACTCCGCGCTCTGCTCACACAGAGTGTGTTGTTTGAGTATTGAGCGTTTGATCGTGTGTGTCTGCAGTTGCAGCTGTTTGCTGAATTTTTTAGTGCCAAACCTCTTAAAACCAAATTGGTTTAAAGGCTCTGTCTATGCATCTATCTCTCCATCTGTCCGTCCGTCCGTCTGTCTGTCTGCATTATGTTGTACTATGTACAGTATTTTTATTGTGTTGTGATGATTTTTTAATGTACAAACTATGTAACCATAATAAGTAGTGTGTGTGTGTGTGTGTGTGTGTGTGTGTGTGTGTGTGTGTGTGTGTGTGTGTGTGTGTGTGTGTGTGTGTGTGTGTGTGTGTGTGTGTGTGTGTGTGTGTTCTCCAAGGCTCCAGAGTGCAGTGTCAATGGTCTGGAGGAGAAGCTGCTGCTATTCAGACACGAGCCGAACACTGAGCAGATCTTACACAGACTCACTGAAAAACATGACTTACGTGACGGAGATCTCGTGGAGGTGGTGCTCGCTGGTCAGTCAACACACACACACACACACACACACACTCTCACTCACACAGACACTCACACACAAACACACACACACACACACACACACACACACACACAGACACACACTCACTCACTCACTCTCACACACACACACACACACTCTCACGCACACTCACACACACACTCGCACACACATTCACACACACATACACATACACACGCACACACACACACTCACGCACACACACTCCATGCAGATGATGTTGACAGCTGTCAATCACTTTGATCCCTCTATAGGTACGGCTTTGGTGACCGAAACAAAGTACCGCCCACATTCCTTAGTCGTCCAATCGTATCGCACACCTACGTTCTGTCACTACTGTGGGGAGATGCTGTGGGGCCTCGTCCGGCAGGGCCTGAAGTGTGAAGGTATGACTGCGCGATACACACACACACACACTGTATATAATGCAGCACAATAAAGCCTTTTACAGAATATTTACATACTTTATTGCTTAATTGCTTGTTTGTTTGTTTATTATTTATATATTTTATTTCTTATATACTATTTATAACATAAATTATATTCATTTATTTATAAATATTTATTTAGAAGTTATTTATTCTTGCTTAGTAACAGAACTTTTTTTGTTACATTGTTGTTTAACACTGAAATGTGTTAAAGTTACGACTGCACCAAACACTGGAAATATAATCAAATGTATTCTTATACAGTATATTTTTGTTTTATTGTATTGCTTAATTTCTTATTTATGTGTTTGTTTATTATTTAATATTCATATTTATTACAATATTTAAATTAATTATTTATAATATAGCCTAAATATTGTATTTATTTTATTGCATAGCTTCTATGACATGATTCTTGGTATCAGTTTTATTGCATAATGTTGTACCTATCACTGAAGTGTGACTTTATGACTGCGGGAAATACTTCATATTAAAGGGTTAGTTCACCCAAAAATGAAAATGATGTCATTAATGACTCTCCCTCATGTCGTCCCAAGACCTCCGTTCATCTTCAGAACACAGTTTAAGATGTTTTAGATTTAGTCCGAGAGCTTTCTGTCCCTCCATTGGAAATGTGTGTCCGGTATACTGTCCTTGTCCAGAAAGGAAATAAAGACATCATCAAAGTAGTCCATGTGACATCAGTGGGTTAGTTAGAGTGTGTTGAAGCATCGAAAATACATTTTTGTCCAAAAATAACAAAAACTACGACTTTATTCAGCATTGTATTGTCTTCCGGTTCTGTTGTGGATCCGCGTTCACGAGTCCGCAGTGACGTAAGCTGCTTGCTTTTATGTCTAACAGTGGTTAGTGTGTTAATGCTTTAAATAACAAATAATTTATCAGGAGCATTTATGCTCATGTGTATGGTGGCGACACGTAGGCTAACTTAAAAGTATTTGGAGGTAAGCTACAGAAAAAAAGTATTTTTGCGGGCGGGAGTCGGACAAAACATAAATGTTGCGGGCGGGAGAAAGTAATAAAGAAAGTAGTTGAGAACGTCAGTTATAACGACCCACGTATTAAAAAATAGTCGGGTTTAAATCATTTAAATGATTAGATTTGTTTTCTTAAAATTTCCATATTATATTTTGTGTAATGGGATCAAATCACCTGTTTAGAGTGAGAACATACCGTACTAATTTAGAATGCAATATCTTTTTAGTTTTTTTTTACAAGATGGGAAAAGTTTGATTAATTCTTGTTTACTTGTGTTCATTTAATTTATTTTTATTTTAGAGCATTTAAAGTGCTTCTTAATGCTAATTTATTTATTACACACAAGTTAATTTATTTATTTTTGTAACCCATCAGCCCTCTGTGTCTAAATAAGTAATAAAAGTCCCAGAGTTAAAAAATGTGTAAAACTAGCCTGTGTGCGACTTGGTATGACTTGATGACTAAGTTGCGACGTGACTTGACTTGGGTTGAGTTGAGACTTGCATTTAGTGACTTACTCCCACCTCTGCCAGACAGCAGCGGACTCGTGAACGCGGATCCACAACAGAACCGGGAGACAATACAATGCTGAATAAAGTCGTAGTTTTCGTTATTTTTGGAGCAAAATGTATTTTCGATGCTTCAACACACTCTAACTAACCCACTGATGTCACATGGACTACTTTGATGATGTCTTTATTTCCTTTCTGGACAAGGACAGTATACCGGACATACATTTACAATGGAGGGACAGAAAGCTCTCGGACTAAATCTAAAATATCTTAAAGTCCCACTCCGATCATATTTTGAGCTATTTTTAAACATTCCCAGTGGTCTTTAAATTATGATTATGCCATTTTTAGCCAAAATCACAAAACCTGTGCCGTTTTCTGGGACTTCGCTTCAGCAGAGCGGCAGTTGCTCATTAGCAATTCGCCTCTGCGTTGTGGGCGGAGCCGTTGGCACGGAGACGCCCCTCCCCCTGCCCGTTGCTGAGAGCTCTGTCTCTCCCTCTAGCTTACATCCCCAATACCGGTGGGGCAACAGTATATACACGTTAATTATTATTATCCGAAGTTAATCAAAGTTAATCACCGATCACCGATCATTATTTCACTCCAAGACGTCGCGTGTGGAGACGCCCAGTGGAGTTACTACGTCACAACTCCAGTCGATTTTAGCCGGCATTTTAGCGTCTGCTACTGATTCACAGCCATTTGAATGTTGAATACTCAGAAATACAACTTTGAGCTGATTTTTCTCAAGATATGTCCTCTAACATCAGAAAAATGCCACAAGAACATGTTAACACCTAGAAAAACATTATTTTCATCGGAGTGGGTCTTTAAACTGTGTCCTGAAGACGAACGGAGGTCTTACGGGCTTGGGACGACATGAGGGCGAGTCATTAATTACATCATTTTCATTTTTGAGTGAACTAACCCTTTATTATTGGTGTTTTGCTGTGACTGTCTGTAGGCTGCGGTCTGGACTTCCACAAGCGCTGTGCGTTCAAGCTGCCCAACGACTGCTCTCGCGTGTTTCGCCGGTGCGGGCCGAGTCTGTCGCTGTTTCCCCCGGGACGCCCGCCGTCGCTCTCCAGCCACACGGGAGGAAGCCTGGAGGAGGTCAGACCCGAGACAACCGGACGCTGATGTGTCTGTCTGCGCTTTGAAATGCTAGAGCTGCACGATTACTCGCAATTTACATGTAATCGCACTTAAATCGAGTTAGCTCATCGCGATCGTTTAGTAGTCGCAGCTCGTCATTGACGCACGGCTCTGTAAACGCTGCGAGTTTGAGTCACTTATAACGTGCGCTTGATAAAGCAACACGTGTCAAACATCTTTCCAAACATGAGGAGCATTTATGAACCTCTTCTCCAACAAAAGACAACATTTAATAACATGCTTTACTCCAAACTCACTTCATAAGGACAGTTGAGCTCCTCCTTCTGTGAGATGAGGCGCTTCTCACACAGAATAATGCAGTCGTGTGTTTATTAGTCGTGTTTAATCTATCAAAGCGCTTCAATCTTCTGTTGATTCAGAGACAGAGAGTATGATGACAGATAGGGGTTTACTGGAATGATGTGTGTTATCATACTTCTGTGGAGGGGCATATGTGGTGTGTGTGTGTGTGTGTGTGTGTGTGTGAGACGCCCTCTAGTGTTCAGAGGCGTATGTGGTGTGTGTGTATGTGTGTGTGTGACGCCCTCTGGTGTTCAGATGGATATGTGGTGTGTGTGTGTGTGTGTGTGTGTGAGACGCCCTCTGGTGTTCAGATGGATATGTGGTGTGTGTGTGTGTGTGTGAGACGCCCTCTAGTGTTCAAAGGCATATGTGGTGTGTGTGTGTGTGTGTGTGTGTGTGTGTGTGTGAGACGCCCTCTGGTGTTCAGATGGATATGTGGTGTGTGTGTGTGAGACGCCCTCTGGTGAATTAGAAAGATATGTGGTGTGTGTGTGTGTGTGTGTGTGTGTGAGACGCCCTCTTGTGTTCAGATAGATATGCGGTGTGTGTGTGTGTGTGTGAGACGCCCTCTGGTGTTCAGATGGATATGTGGTGTGTGTGTGTGTGTGTGTGTGTGTGTGTGTGTGACGCCCTCTGGTGTTCAGATGGATATGTGGTGTGTGTGTGTGTGTGTGTGTGTGTGTGAGACGCCCTCTGGTGTTCAGATGGATATGTGGGGTATGTGGTGTGTGTGTGTGTGTGTGAGACGCCCTCTGGTGTTCAGATAGATATGCGGTGTGTGTGTGTGTGTGTGTGTGTGTGTGTGTGAGTGTGTGAGACGCCCTCTGGTGTTCAAATGGATATGTGGTGTGTGTGTGTGTGACGCCCTCTGGTGTTCAGATGGATATGTGATGTGTGTGTGTGTGAGACGCCCTCTGGTGTTCAGATGGATATGTGGTGTGTGTGTGTGTGTGTGTGTGTGTGTGTGACGCCCTCTGGTGTTCAGATGGATATGTGGTGTGTGTGTGTGTGTGTGTGTGTGTGTGAGACGCCCTCTGGTGTTCAGATGGATATGTGGTGTGTGTGTGTGTGTGTGTGTGTGTGTGTGACGCCCTCTGGTGTTCAGATGGAGCATTTACTACCGATCAGCCGCTGCTTTGACAATCTGCATTTAAAACAATCGCAGCCTTTGCCCAATGGCATGCGGTTTCAGTGCGATTACTCGTGCAGATCTTCTCCCTGACGACATTTGTCTTCTCCCTCAGATCAGCATAAGGAAGCCGTCGCGCGCTCGGCCGCCGTCCTGGGTCGACGTGCCGGTGTGTGTGGGGGTTTCCGAGGGGAAGGAGGGCCAGCCGCGTGTTCCTCACACCTTCCACATACACACCTACACCAAACCCACCATGTGCCAGCACTGCTTCCGGCTGCTCAAGGGCCTCTTCAGGCAGGGCATGCAGTGCACCGGTGAGAGGGGTCAAAGGGCACAGATTCAGATCAAACATTTATGCTGTGTCCCAATTCACATACTTAGCATTTTGTCTTTGATTTTAAGTTTTTGCAGTAGCTCTGTGTATTTATATGGCAATGTTGTTGAACTCAGACAGCAACATATGGCGCTTCTCCACTGCATGGTACGATCCGCCTCGGTTTGCTTTAACACTGCAGTTCAGTTCCGCATTAAAGTGTGTGGGATTATAGACTGCTCGTTAAAGTTGCTGACATTTATTTTCATTCCTGGATCCGCTCTTTGGCTACCAACCTCTCGAACGTCTTCACCTCGTCTACTGACCACAAATCAGTTTTTTTTTTTAAGCAAGTCGTTTAAAGGTGCTATATGTAGTTTTTAGTGGCCTCTAGCGGTGATGTTTCAGATTGCAACTAGAGCGCTCAAGAGTGTGTGCTCGAACTCAAGAGCGACACTGAGCTTTTCAACACACCGGAGAAAGCATCACACATCATGCTGGAAACTCGTGTAAACTCCCACTGCAACGTTACAATAATAGGCTACTTTTATCAGCTTGACGTTGAACTAATGCTTCATGCTCGTACCATGATAACGTTACATCGACTGCATTTAGCCGGCATGTGGTGTTATCTAGCATAAGGCATTTCACTAACTATTCGTGTATCTAAAACAAAGCGGAGGTCTCTCCATAATTCAAACGCTCTGCCGATGTTGATCCGTGTTTTCGTCCTGAGTCGATCCGATTGACGTTTGGCCTGACGAGCTTCAGCAGATAAAACTTTTTTTTGTTTTTTATAGTTTTGTGGAGTTTGTGTTGGAGTGTGTGTTGTGCTGGAGGCAGGTCGTGTTTGGGTGTTATCAGCTGCAGTGCCGTCGCATAGACTGTATATAAAAAGGAGAGAGGCTCGGGAGCGCGCATGCACGTCACATCCGATGGATTTCGCAGAAAATCCGACCTGGAGACTTCACATAGGGATAGGAATACCGGCCTTCAGAGGTAATAGCAAAACCTGACAAGTGGATCATTGTAATGTGTGATTACAACCCCTTTACACACAGGCAATAAAAAAAGGATTCATTTTAGAAGAAAAGTTACATATAGCACCTTTAATAAAAATTGTGCGAACAAATAATACTGTGGTGGCTGTTGGTGACTGTTTAAATCTAGCGGGTTTGGTGTCTCATCCAAGGGGGTAATCCACCAGCCGGAAACTGAAGTCTCCCCGGGGGCCGCCATTGGTTAGCAAGCCTTCTCCTGCTGTTAGCATCCCATTGACTCCCATTCATTTTGGCGTCACCTTGACAGCGAATAACTTTACATCTGAGGCGTTTAAAGACTCCATTTGTCCATTATATATTTCTAAAGAAACACGACAATGTATAAAAGGCTCCATTACTTTGTATCTTACGTTATGGCCCCGCAGAAGCCGTTTTTGTAAAAAATAGGCTAACGATTGCGTCATAACGCGACTCTCTGTCGCACTTTAAAGAAATTACCGTATAGACAGGAGGAGAAGCTCATGGCAATCGGGGGGACGTGGAGGCATAAAGTCGAGGGAGAAGCCCATAGAGAGTTGTAAAGTTGCTCCTGCTACTCATGGACAGCTCTACTCACGCTCTCCGGCTCTGTGAGATTCGGAAGGGAATGATTCAGATTCCTCTCGGCACAGCTACTAGAAGACTTACAACTGTCAGACAGGCTGCTCACGTCACATCTCCGTTGTCAAGCTCAATGGGAGTCTGCGCAGTCGCTCAATCAGGATGTGAGTGCTTCTAATTGTCTTCACTTTTCTCTGTTGAAGTCTATGGGGTCGCTGTGTCCATTTCTTTTACTGTCTATGGTCTCATGTTGTAAATCCAATGACGCTGGTAGTGACGATTCTGTCTCACCAATCAGTGATCTGTCACATTTTAGTATCGGTACGGTACGGTATATACGCTTGGAACCTCAACAGAGGTGGTACCATTTAAAGCGAGCCGTAGCGAACCGTGCCATGCAGTGGAAAAGCGCAAATAGTGTCGGCTCAGATCCGGGTGGACTCCGCATGTCCCAGATCTGGGCCAACACTATGTTGCTGTCTGGGGAGTAATTCGCCGGTAAAGTGGATTTACTTATTGTTGAGTTAGTGAAAGAGATCACGAGCATTGTAATGTTTGAAGCGGATGTCATTACTAATAACTGATTTTAAAACGAGCGGTTCATTCATAGATCTGTAAGATCTTGCCTTATCTCGCAATTCTGACTTTATATGTCACAATTCTGACTTTATATCTCGCAATTCTGACTTTATATCTCGCAATTCTGACTTTATATCTCGCAATTCTGACTTTATATCTCGCAATTCTGACTTTATATCTCGCAATTCTGACTTTATATCTTGCAATTCTGACTTTATATCTCACAATTCTGACTTTATATCTCACAATTCTGACTTTCTATCTCGCAATTCTGACTTTATATCTCACAATTCTGACTTTATATCTCGCAATTCTGACTATATCTCGCAATTCTGACTTTATATCTCGCAATTGCAACTTTAATTCACGCAATTCTGACTTTATATCACGCAATTCTGACTTTATATCTCACAATTCTGACTTTATATCTCGCAATTCTGACTTTATATCTCGCAATTCTGACTATATCTCGCAATTCTGACTTTATATCTCGTAATTCTGACTTTATATCACGCAATTCTGACTTTAAATCTCGCAATTCTGACTTTATATCTCACAATTTTGACTTTATATCTCGCAATTCTGACTTTATATCTCGCATTTTCTGACTTTAAATCTCGCAATTCTGACTTTATATCTTGCAATTCTGACTTTATATCTCACAATTCTGACTTTATATCTCGCAATTCTGACTATATCTCGCAATTCTGACTTTATATCTCTCAATTCTGACTTTATATCTCGCAATTGCAACTTTAATTCACGCAATTCTGACTTTATATCTCACAATTCTGACTTTATATCTCGCAATTCTGACTTTATATCTCGTAATTCTGACTTTATATCACGCAATTCTGACTTTATATCTCGCAATTTTGACTTTATATCTCGTAATTCTGACTTTATATCACGCAATTCTGACTTTATATCACGCAATTCTGACTTTATATCTCGCAATTCTGACTTTATATCTCGCATTTTCTGACTTTAAATCTCGCAATTCTGACTTTATATCTCGCAATTCTGACTTTATATCTCACAATTCTGACTTTATATCTCGCAATTCTGACTTTATATCACGCAATTCTGACTTTATATCTCGCAATTCTGACTTTATATCTCGCAATTCTGACTTTATATCTCGCAATTCTGATTTTATATCTCGCAATTCTGACTTTATATCTCGCAATTCTGACTTTATATCTCGCAATTCTGACTTTATATCTCACAATTCTGACTTTATATCTCACAATTCTGACTTTATATCTCGCAATTCTGACTTTATATCTCGCAATTCTGACTTTATATCTCGCAATTCTGACTTTATATCTCGCAATTCTGACTTTATATCTCGCAATTCTGATTTTATATCTCGCAATTCTGACTTTATATCTCGCAATTCTGACTTTATATCTCACAATTCTGACTTTATATCTCACAATTCTGACTTTATATCTCGCAATTCTGACTTTATATCTCGCAATTCTGATTTTATATCTCGCAATTCTGACTTTATATCTCGCAATTCTGACTTTATATCTCGCAATTCTGACTTTATATCTCACAATTCTGACTTTATATCTCGCAATTCTGACTTCATATCTCGCAATTCTGATTTTATATCTCGCAATTCTGACTTTATATCTCACAATTCTGACTTTATATCTCGCAATTCTGACTTTATATCTCGCAATTCTGACTTTATATCTCGCAATTCTGACTTTATATCTCGCAATTCTGACTTTATATCTCACAATTCTGACTTTATATCTCGCAATTCTGACTTTATATCTCGCAATTCTGACTTCATATCTCGCAATTCTGACTTCATATCTCGCAATTCTGACTTCATATCTCGCAATTCTGACTTTATATCTCGCAATTCTGATTTTATATCTCGCAATTCTGACTTCATATCTCGCAATTCTGACTTTATATCACGCAATTGCGACTTTATATCTCACAATTCTGACTTTATATCTCGCAATTCTGACTTTATATCTCGCAATTCTGACTTTATATCTCGCAATTCTGACTTTATATCTCGCAATTCTGACTTTATATCTCACAATTCTGACTTTATATCTCGCAATTCTGACTTTATATCTCGCAATTCTGACTTCATATCTCGCAATTCTGACTTCATATCTCGCAATTCTGACTTCATATCTCGCAATTCTGACTTTATATCTCGCAATTCTGATTTTATATCTCGCAATTCTGACTTCATATCTCGCAATTCTGACTTTATATCACGCAACTGCGACTTTATATCTCGCAATTCTGATTTTATATCTCGCAATTCTGACTTTATATCTCGCAATTCTGACTTTACATCTTGCAATTCTGACTTTACATCTCGCAATTCAGAATTGCGAGATGTAAACTAGCCATTTTGAGAAAAAAAGTCGCAATTATCTTTTGAAATGTTTAATTCTGTGGTGGAAACAAGCTTCCATTGAAAACCCCCTTTTGGACGCTTTATTTTTAAGAGTTTATACAGCAGTGAGAAATCAGATTAGTTTGTCCTGGTTAAAGGTAATCTCACACGAGTTTCCGAAGAGATCTCAAACTGAGCTTTGATTTGTCGAGACGTTAAAGAAACGTTTAAAATCGTTTCCTTCAAGTCAAGTCAACCTTGATATATACTGAGAACTTCATTACGTCTTCTGAGCAATAACATGTTTGTTCGTTTCTCTCTAGACTGTAAGTTTAACTGTCATCGGCGGTGCGAGTCTCTCGTTCCTCCTGAGTGTCGGGGGGAGAGAGCAAACGGAGAAGGTCAGTGTGATTTACCGGTCAAAACATTTCTAGGTCACTTGGGCAATTATACGTTTGTTTTTGGTCTCCCATAATAAAGATATTTTGCTTACACTTTATTTTAAGGTGTCTTTTTTACAGTGTAATTATGCATTTAAGCACTGAGTAATATTAAGTAACTGCATGTGCTTGATTACGGTTGGTTGCATGTAATTATGCATAATTTATAGTTATTACTACACCAACTACATGTAACAAGCGTAACAAGGACACCATAAAATAAAGTGTTACCTACATTTTTCATTTGGAAATCATATTTAGGTTACACTTTATTTTAAGTTGTCATTGTTACAGTGTAATTATATATTTGAGTACTGAGTAATATTAATTAACTACATGTACTTACTCTAGTGTTAGGGTTTGGTTGAGGGTTAGTTGCATGTAATTATGCATAATTTACTGTTAATACTATGGTAAGTACATGTACCAAGGACACTAAAATAAAGTGTTACTCATATTTATTTATGTAATTACTGTAATGTAGTATTTTCATGTAAACTAACATAAATTAAAGGCAGTGTAAAAATGCATGATGGATAAACACTTGACAAATTTAAAATATATATATAATTGTTTTTATCAAGGGATGTTTGATACTTTTTGTACTTTTGATACTTTTGGTACTGATAAAATGTTTGAAAATCAATATTTTGTATTTTCAAACATTCAATATTAACATGGAAAATTGTGTGTAAATTAAGCTTTTTTGATCCAAAAGTTAATGTGCTTAAGATAATGAAATATATAGACTACTCAGTATGAAATTAATACTTATTTTCAACAAAGATGCATTCAATTATTTAAAAGTGACAGTAAAGACATTTATAATTTGTGAAGGATCATGCGTGTGATCAATGCTACATTTCTTTAAATGTCATTGTTATGTACAAGTATTCATGACTTAAATAAGCTCATTGTTTCTGCATTAAATTATTACATTGTTTAAATTAATACATTTTTCGCCAAACTGTAATTTTGTACATGTACATTTCTGAAATGCATAACTTAGACAGTTCCCTCTGATAACAGATCACTGTAAATTGTATTATGGACTCGTGCACTTTCTGTAAAGCTGCTTTGAAGTGATGTGTATTGTGAAAAGCACTATACAAATAAATGTGAACTGATTTTTCAGAGGCGAGTCCGGATCCGGAGGAGAGCACGGCGGTGGTGTCGGTGAACGCTCTGTACGAGGAGCTGCGGTATAAAGACCCTCCCCCAGCGGAGCAGATGATGATGACGCTGCAGACTCCTGTCACGTAAGTGTTCACCTCTGCAATCAGGCTTCAGAAACTTGCTCGTGCCATCAGGGTCATCACCAGCAAACACAACAGTAGAGACAAAGCAACTCGCAACCCGAGAACAGGCGTGAGTGTGTAGCAAACTGAGCCCAAGAGCGACCCACGGGAAGACACAAACACAGGAAGAAACGCTCAGAGATGTTCACGGGAGTCTGAGAGCAGATTAAACAGGCCACGGATGAAAGTCGGGTATCAGTGCCGGGTGTGTGAGAGGGAGATGCAGTTCATATTCGGGAGAGGGATCCCGAGCAGAAGTCAACATCACAGCTGATCCATGAGAGAGCTCAGGTGTTTACATCTGTGTGTGTGTGTGTGTGTGTGTGTGTGTGTGTCAGGCCGTGTTTCAGCAGTAATATCCCTCTGATGCGAGTGGTGCAGTCCCTCAAACACAGCAAGAGGAGGGCGAGTGGAGTGGTGAAGAAGGGCTGGCTGATCCACTACACCAGCACTGACACACTGGTGACACACTCTTCTCTGTTTATTTACATTTATTTGGGGTCAATACGATTTTTTGTATGTTTCTGCACACCAAGGCTGCATTTATTTGATAAAAAATACAGATTTAAAAAAAAAATTATTACAATTTAAAATAACAGTTTTCTATGTGAATATATTGTAAACTGTAATTTATTCCTGTGATCAAAGCTGTATTTTCAGCATCATTACTCAGGTCCGTAGCCAGCCTATTGAAAGGGGGGGTTCTTTTTTTC
>JARWKJ010000003.1:59749886-59777386 GCA_029959095.1 Rhinichthys osculus | reverse complement strand
GGGTAGGTTTAGTGTGTGTGTGTGTGTGTGTATACATATATGTTTGTGTGTGTGTGTGTGTTTGTGTATACATATATATATATATATATGTGTGTGTGTGTGTATACATATATAGGCTATGTGTGTGTGTGTGTGTGTGTGTGTGTGTGTGTGTGTGTGTGTGTGTGTGTAAATGTGTGTGTGTGTGCGTGTGTGTATACCTGTGTGTGTGTGTATAGCTTTGAAAGGTTTTTCTCTAAAAATGTATTTGTATAGCACTTTTCACATATACTCATCGTTTCAAAGAAGCTTTATTAAAAATTATGATGTTAAATGCCGTAATACCTTCATGCTTTATAGTTGCATGTATCAGATTACAGTTGTGTGATCATATATTTTACACTTAGTGATGATACAAGCAATCAAGCAGTTGAGATTTACTATATTGTGTATATAGTTGTATGTGTGTGTACTGTATGTATGTGATTACAGTTAGACAGACATGCAACTTAATATATTGCTACATATATAATATTGATGCACCAACAAACAAAGAACAGTGTTTTCATTAACCAACATTACCAAAGATCCTGAAAAACATTGTTCATGTTGCATTAACTAACAAATGAGACTTTATTGTTAGTGTTTTAGTGTTCTGCATTTGTTTTGTGTCTATAATGTTAAATAAAGTAACTCCCGGTGTCTCGGCAGGTGAAGGAGAGAACGGTGACGAGACTCAGGTGAAGCTCTCCGTTATTCACTGTAAAGATGATTCCTAAAGCAACACCCGCCGTGTTTCACAGAATAACCCGTGTGTGTGTGTGTGTGTGTTGCAGGACATCAGTGAGCTGTATCAGATCTTCTCTGACGAGGTTCTGGGTTCGGGGCAGTTCGGGGTGGTTTACGGAGGCACTCACAGGCAGTCGGGACGTCCCGTCGCTGTTAAAGTCATCGATAAAACACGCTTTCCCTCCAAACAGGAGGCGCAGACTAAAAACGAGGTCTCGATATTGCAGGTGTGTTTACACACAAATCAAACCGGTTCTGTTGCTTTTGTTGTTGTTATATCTTCCAGACATGTGTGTGTGTGTGTGTGTTTCAGAAACTGTCTCATCCAGGAGTCATTTGTTTGGAAGGCATGTTTGAGACGATGGAGTATACGTTCGTTGTGATGGAGAAGCTCCACAGCGACATGTTAGAGACGATTTTATCTCACGAGAGCGGCCGTCTGCCTGAACGCACCGCACGCTTTCTCGTCACTCAGGTAACGGGTGTAGCGGCGCTCGCTGGAAACACACAACTACATATTACTTACTGCATTTTTGGGGGGAACCAATTGCTAAAGTTCCTTGATGTCTTCTAGGTTTTACTTAGTAGCTAATATTTCTTTTTCTACGTTGCCAGATGGTTATTTTATTCTCCTCTGCTCACCACAGCTGCATTTATTTGATCGAAAAATACAGTAAAATACATTAATATTCTGAAATATGTTGCAATTTAAAAGAACTGTTTCTAATTTAATATGGTAGACTGTAATTTATTCCTGTGATCAAAGCTGTATTTTTAGCATTATTACTCCAGTCTTCAGAGTCACATGATCCTTCAGAAATCATTATAATATGTCTCCTCTCCACCAGTAAGCTTGTGTGTGTGTGTGTGTGTGTGTGTGTGTGTGTGTGTTCTGGCGCACTATGGCTGCACATTGGTGGTGGTTGAGGAGATTAATGCTTCTATGTAAAGCGCTTTGAGTGTCGAGAAAAGCGCTATATAAATGTAATGAATTATTATTATTAATTAAAAAAAGAAAACGTTAAATGTCTAAATGAGTAAGTTAGTGAGTCATTCACTCATTGATCAGTTCAAACAGCTGATTCATTTAGGAATTATTTAAATGTCTCTCTTCATGAATGAGTCTTGAATCATTAGTTCACCCCATTGATTCGCTCAAACACTGATTCATTCATCCACTTCATATAGATCTTAACCCTCCTATTGCATTTGGGGTAGTTTTGACTTGGAAGAGGTACAAAATTAGAATTTTTTGACAAAATCCATAGTTTTTAGTACAAAAATAAACTTTGGATATGTGTTAAGACTGACAAAATACACATATTTTTTCAGATTTTTAAAAATAAATATGACCATTTAAACTAAATTGTTACACACTTTGTTTTCGGCAGTCATGAGTTACAAGTTCAAATGAATTTAATTAAATCCATCAAATTCATCCTGGTATTTCTCATATTATATGGTCGTATAGATTTCATAAAATGATATATTCAAAGAAAATTTCTCATAAATATAGATAAAAATAAATATTTTCTTGCATCACCCTGTTTTTTCCTATTTTACTTGTGTGGGGTTTTTTTTATTTCAAAGAATTTGACTTTGCAATTGTGTTATTAATAAAAAGAGGGTAAATTAAGTAATAGCATGATAAAAACATCACTAATTAATGAGAAGGTACTGATCAGATACAATATGGTTTTAGTTAAAAAATATTAATTTATAACCTTACGCTCCACCGGGTCCAAACAGACCCAGGAGTGGAACAGGTGTTTTTTAAATGCATTACAATATTAAAAATAAAGGTTCTTCAATGGTTCCATGAATATCATTTAAAGTCCCCCTGTGGTGAAAATCAAGCTTTTAATGTTGTTTATATGTCTATGTGGTGTTTTTAATATGCTTTAAGACAAACCATGTGCAAATTAATAAGTCGACAGCATTGCTGAGTATTTTCTCCTTAAAACTGCAGTGAACTAAAGACAGTCTCAAAAACACGGTTTGAAATCGCTGGTGTTTCTGGCATCACACACGACCTTGCAACCAATCAGATCAACGTGTGATCGTTAACCAGTGGATCTCTGAGCTGAGTGAGTGAGTGAGTGGAGGTGGGGCTCATTTGCATATTCATAGAACCGCGTATACTAAATGAAGCAAGGGTGTCGAGTTACATTCAAGCTATTTCAAGGCATGAGGAATTTTTTTAACGGAAAAAAACGTTTAAATATGTCATTTTGGTGATCAAAGATGAGTTTTAAGGAGAGATAGATAGACAAAATGCTCTTTATAGTGGAAAGTGGTTTCTAGAATGCTCTTCACACTAAGAAAACACTGGAAGGTTCTTTGAGGAGCCAAAAATGGTGGTTATGTGGCGTCGCTGTGAAAAGCCCATTATTTTTATAAGAGTGTAAATCAATGAAGACTAAAGAAGTGTTGTTCTGCCTTCATGCACAAGCTCTGTCTTTCCTCTCTGACCTGTGTATGTGTTGTTGAAGGTTTTGGAGGCTCTGAGGTACCTGCACCTGAGGCACATCGCACACTGTGACCTGAAACCAGAAAATGTGCTTCTGGCGTCACCCGAACCGTTTCCTCAGGTTTGAGACCCTCATGGGAATTTCAATTATCTTGAGTAGAGTCGCATATTCAGATATTGCTTTATAACAGCTCAAACAAGCAATGCAGAAATCAAACGCATGCATAAAAGCATCTGATAAATGTGGTCATTTGCTATCCAGAAGTCCCGAATGTGATGATGGTCTCTGTTTCAGGTCAAACTGTGTGACTTTGGTTTCGCTCGCATCATCGGAGAGAAGTCGTTCCGGCGCTCGGTGGTCGGGACCCCTGCGTATCTGGCGCCCGAGGTCATCAGGAGTCACGGTTACAACCGCTCTCTGGACATGTGGGCCGTGGGGGTGATCTTATACGTCAGTCTGAGCGGGACGTTCCCTTTCAACGAGGACGAGGACATCAATCAGCAGATCACGAACGCCTCGTTCATGTATCCGCGGCAGCCGTGGTCCCTCATCTCCCTGGAGGGTGAGTTTGCAGGGATAGTTCACCAACAATTCAATTCAATTCAGAAAGCTTTATTGGCATGACAAAAAAAAATGTGTATTGCCAAAGCATCAAAACACCATAGAAAATGATTTAGAACATTTAGTACACAAAATAATAATACGGATAACATAAAACAATAATAATAAAATAAACAAATATTAATAAAGAAAATAAAGAAGTGGCAAGATGATAAAAAATTGTGCAGCTATATTTGAGATATATTTGAGCTTTATCAGAGTTTTAGGGTTGGATTACAGGTGTTAAATTGGGGAAATATGCTATTAATTTTGGGATAATACTGGTCTCTGATCTGGTTATCACTTACTTCCTCTCATGTACAGGTCCTTCTAAAAAAATAGCATATTGTGATAAAGTTCATTATTTTCCATAATGTAATGATAAAAATTAAACTTTCATATATTTTAGATTCATTGCACACCAACTGAAATATTTCAGGTCTTTTATTGTTTTAATACTGATGATTTTGGCATACAGCTCATGAAAACCCAAAATTCCTGTCTCAAAAAATTAGCATATCATGAAAAGGGTCTCTAAACGAGCTATTAACCTAATCATCTGAATCAACTAATTAACTCTAAACACCTGCAAAAGATTCCTTAGGCTTTTAAAAACTCCCAGCCTGTTTCATTACTCAAAACCGCAATCATGGGTAAGACTGCCGACCTGACTGCTGTCCAGAAGGCCATCATTGACACCCTAAAGCAAGAGGGTAAGACGGAAAGAAATTTCTGAACAAATAGGCTGTTCCCAGAGTGCTGTATCAAGGCACCTCAGTGGGAAGTCTGTGGGAAGGAAAAAGTGTGGCAAAAAACGCTGCACAACGAGAAGAGGTGACCGGACCCTGAGGAAGATTGTGGAGAAGGACCGATTCCAGACCTTGGGGGACCTGCGGAAGCAGTGGACTGAGTCTGGAGTAGAAACATCCAGAGCCACCGTGCACAGGCGTGTGCAGGACATGGGCTACAGGTGCCGCATTCCCCAGGTCAAGCCACTTTTGAACCAGAAACAGCGGCAGAAGCGCCTGACCTGGGCTACAGAGAAGCAGCACTGGACTGTTGCTCAGTTTTGCATGTCATTCGGAAATCAAGGTGCCAGAGTCTGGAGGAAGACTGGGGAGAAGGAAATGGCAAAATGCCTGAAGTCCAGTGTCAAGTACCCACAGTCAGTGATGTTCTGGGGTGCCATGTCAGCTGCTGGTGTTGGTCCACTGTGTTTTATCAAGGGCAGGGTCAATGCAGCTAGCTATCAGGAGATTTTGGAGCACTTCATGCTTCCATCTGCTGAAAAGCTTTATGGAGATGAAGATTTCATTTTTCAGCACGACCTGGCACCTGCTCACAGTGCCAAAACCACTGGTAAATGGTTTACTGACCATGGTATTACTGTGCTCAATTGGCCTGCCAACTCTCCTGACCTGAACCCCATAGAGAATCTGTGGGATATTGTGAAGAGAAAGTTGAGAGACGCAAGACCCAACACTCTGGATGAGCTTAAGGCCGCTATCGAAGCATCCTGGGCCTCCATAACACCTCAGCAGTGCCACAGGCTGATTGCCTCCATGCCACGCCGCATTGAAGCAGTCATTTCTGCAAAAGGATTCCCGACCAAGTATTGACTATTGAGTGCATAACTGAACATAATTATTTGAAGGTTGACTCTTTTTTTTTGTATTAAAAACACTTCTTTTATTGGTCGGATGAAATATGCTAATTTTTTTAGACAGGAATTTTGGGTTTTCATGAGCTGTATGCCAAAATCATCAGTATTAAAACAATAAAAGACCTGAAATATTTCAGTTGCTGTGCAATGAATCTAAAATATATGAAAGTTTAATTTTTATCATTACATTATGGAAAATAATGAACTTTATCACAATATGCTAATTTTTTTAGAAGGACCTGTATTTTAAAAATGTATGCTGTCAAATTGATTAATCGTGATTAATCGCACCATAAAAGTTTGTTAATATATATTGTCCTGACTCTCTGTGGTTAAAATGTTTAATGTTATTGATGTTATTAATGTTATTAATTACATGATGTGGGGATTATTTAATCTAATTAATCGCACACCAAATTTGGCTGAAAAATGACCCCCAAAAGATAATTTAAAGTCATTATTGTGTTGAATGAGAACACCATCAAATAGACGTTACAAAAAGTAGCTTTAGAAAAAATATATTTGATTCAACGTGGAAAATTTATTACACATATACTTTTAGGCTTTAACGGCAATGAGGGTGAGTAAAGGATGACAGAAATGTCATTTTTGGGTGAACTATACCTTTAATTGGGTTTTTTATTAACATTGAAATATGATTTTTTTTTTTTTTATTCTTATGAAATGATACTCTAAACTTTCAAACTTTTATGTTAGATACGATTAATCGCGAATAATCGGTTTGACAGCACTATTATATTTTGTAAAACATATGATTTTCTTCATTTCTCCGACCAGTTGACACCAATCTGTCTTCCATGATTTGGATGTTAAATACCTTTTGCTCTATTTTATAACACTGTATTAATACAATTAATAATACAATAAACAGTGCACAGTTTAGAGGTGAATATCGTCCAGGACCATGAAATCCACTCAAAATACAAAATATTAAAGTATAAATATAAATATAGTAAGCTACATTCATTTCTTTTTTAACAAATACTCACTCTTATTGTCTTCAGTGTCTTCTGACTGCCGAGGATCACAAGTGTGACACGTAAATGAGGGGTTACTTTCCTTCTTTCTGTTAATCTCTCTCTCTCTCTCTCTCTCTCTCTCTCTCTCTCTCTCTCTCTCTCTCTCTCAGCGGTGAATCTGATCAATAACCTGCTGCAGGTGGTGGTGAGACGCAGGTTCAGCGTTGGCAAAGCCATGGGTCATCCCTGGTTTAAGGTCTGGTGACCTTCTCAAACAATCAACCAAATCCAATGATATTTTACTGGCATGTTTAATTGGCTAAAACCGCTGAAGTCAGATTTCAGAGCACTGACTGGATGGACAGATGAACGCAGTATCATGTATGCACATGTTGTCCGTGTGTCCCGCAGAACTTCCAGATGTGGTGTGACCTGCGTGGGTTCGAGCAGGGGATGGGGTATCGCTATCTCACTCACGAGGCGGACGACGAGCGCTGGAGATCCTACGCCCTGGAGAAAGGCCTCAGCTTCCCAGAACATTTAACAATAGCAGCACATGAAGAACAGAAAACAGACGTGTAGATTTTATATGAATATAACTGTGAATATTGTATTATACGAACAACTCTGTGAATCTACTGTGGTGTACATCCAATTATTTTAGTGTTTGAGATATTTTTCAATAAAATAAGAAAATACTAACCTTGAGGTTTGTTTCTGATCTCGTATACTGTAAGTATCATGTTGAGGATTATTTGCACCCAACACACATCCTGAAAATCATTCAATTAGAATAAATGAAAACACTTCTGATTTATTTCTGGCTCTAACCATCATAACAAAAAGAATTACAAGAATGCTAAAGTTTTTGGTTAGTTTGTTGATATTTTATTTTATTCGATTTAATGTTTGTTTAATCAAAGCTAATCAAACATTATTAGAGCCTCTCCCACATGTTCATCTGGGACTCTTATTGTGTTATAGGCATTTTGTGTTTCCTTAAAAGGACTTTTATTTGATTACGTTTCTGAACGCGGAACTTCCGCATACGTCATTATCAGCGTGCGAGAGATGGACACAAACAGAACAGCGAAGGTGAGAATAATGACTTTAAGATTAATTATTTTGAAAATAAATACTTTAATCACAATTATTCAGGGCTTAAATTACATTTATTAAATAAGAAGTTGTGTTAAATTGAAATTATTTGAAAAATAAGAATATCAGCAGCAGGCCAACTGTATAAAAACGTCTTTCTTTCAAGTCAAATTTACGTTCATATTAATGACGTTATCACAGTTTCCATAACGTGTTATCTTTCATGGCTTGCGCAGTTATTTACCTCTTCGGTTTTGCATGCTGTTGCAGTTTTATTATACTTTATTTTTTTATTTCGACTTATGAAACTCCCAAACACATTCAGGAATATTATATCACATAATTATGATTTTTAATGTCTGACATGACAGTATTCTGCAGTGTGACATGCTAAACGTCATACAAAACTCATCCATGCTTTGTCATTCATGCTATATTAGTGCTGTCAAATCGATTAATCGCAAATTGCATCTAACATAAAAGTTTGTTTAAATAGCGTGTTTACGTGTGTGTGTGTATTTATATTTATATATATATATATATATATATATATATATATATATATATATATATATATATATGTGTGTATGTGTGTGTGTCTGTGTATTTTATATGTGTGTGTGTGTGTGTGTATATTTTATATATATAAACACATTATATTAACTTTTATGCTAGATGTGATTAATTGTGATTTGACAGCACTAATATATATACATAATACACATACATGTAATATACTGTATAATAAATATTAATATCCACATTAATTTCCTTTTTGCACAGCTTGAGTTTGCGGTGCAGATGTCATGTGACAGCTGTGTTAATGCAGTAAAGGGCGTTTTGGAGAAAGAACCGGGTGAGTCGAGCACAACATGAAACACTTTTCTGTATCATGAGCTATTATCTCATTCGTGTGTGTGTGTTTAGGAGTGCAGTCGGTGCAGGTAAACCTGGGTAAAGAGGAGGTTCTGGTTGAAACGGCGCTGACGTCTTCACAGGTCCAGACTCTGATAGAGAGCACAGGCAGACGGGCAGTGCTGAAGGGAATGGGCAGCTCAGAATCAGGTGTGAACCGAAACACTGTTAGTGTCAGAGCACAGTGAGACCCATAGACTGTAAACACATATGAACGTAGTGTCCGTAGCGTCACCCGTAGGTTTCTGAAGAGCATTGTTGAAGCCTAAAGTGGGCGGAGCCGGCCGTCGCCATCTTGGCAGCGCGTCACTCCCGGATAAATGAAAATGGGCAAAACCGGATTAGCTGAGGTGACGTGACGCTAACAGACAGCAGACAACGGCTAGTAGTGACATCAGCGGCAATCCACCTGTCACTCTAGTGGCCAGTCGATGAACTGCAGTTTAACTCACTTCTGTGTTTGATTCAAGAGAGAGACCGGAAGGTTGTGAACAAGTGTGAAACGGGCCTAATGCTTGTTATCAAATTCAAATTCAAAACTGCTTTATTGGCATGACTGTAAATAATACAATATTGCCCAAGCTTGGAATACATTTAATAATAGTGTACAGTGTAACAAATTAGAACATGTGTGAGCATTTGATACCACAGTGTTTTAACATACACACACATTACTGAGGGTCACTGTGGTGGACAGTAGGGAAACACACTGAGGTCAGGCATTACACACACATTCACCTGCTGTCTCTCAGGCTGGGACACACACACACACACACACACATCATCTGTCTGTCCCTCTCCTAATATTATCTTTATCTGTTCTACTTCAGTCATGGCTGTAAACAAGTTCTGAATTTGTTTAAGTAGAGGTCTCTGATTGGTTATCTGTGTGTGTTGTTGTTGTCAGACCTGGGCGCTGCCGTGGCGATGGTCAGGGGGGCGGGGCTTGTGCAGGGCGTGGTCCGGTTCCTGCAGTTGTCACAGGAACGCTGTTTGATTGACGGGACGATTGACGGGCTGAAGCCAGGAGCGCACGGCCTGCATGTGCACGAGCTCGGTGACCTCACACAGGATTGCAGGAGGTATCGCGACCCTTGACCTTTCACCTTTAGATCACATGGCAGTCTGTGTTGGTTAGGATGGGTTAATCATGATCATATGTGTGCTGTGTGTCCTTCAGCTGTGGAGATCACTTCAACCCGTTCCGGAAACCCCATGGAGCTCCTCAGGACGCAGACAGGGTACATGTACTTCATATTAGCTTCTGGACACACACAAGCCTTCAAGATTTCTAATACTCACCAAGAAAGAAGATTATTGAACACATTCTACATTTGTTCACACCTTATGCCAACCTTATAGTTAATGAATGTTGTTTTTAATAAACCATGTAGTTTATGAAGTTGACAACTAGCCCCGGTGTATTCTGTATAGAGTATCTAAGTGGTGTTTTACGGTGTTCAAAATGTCCTAAAACTATGGTAATACTGTAGTAGAAGAAGCAAATGATTTATTATTATATGCATTTTATTAATGTATTTATTAATAAGTATGTGTTTTTAATGACTTATTTATATTGTTGTTGTTATTATTATTTATTCATTTACTTATTTATTTTGATATATTTTATATTTGTTTTTATATATATATTTATATATTTAAATATTCAAACTATGGTAATTCTGTGTAGAAAAAGCATTAATTAAAAATTGATGCTTATTGCTTAAAAATATATTTTTTAAAATAATTACACATTTTATTTTGTTATTTAAATCAAGTTATAAATAAGTATAAATATACTTATATAAATATATTATACTTATTTATATAAATATAATTTATATTTATTTTTATTTTAAATATTATAAAATATATATATATTATTTTTGTATTATATATAATGTATATTTGTATTATATACATTTAATTTATGTATTAATAACATGTATTATATATATTTTTATGTTTTTAATAATATTTATTTTAAAAAATTAAGAAGCAATAACAGAATTTAGTATTTTCTATTGCTTTTTTTATTATATATTTTTATTGTTTTATTTACATTGACTCAGGAAATAAGCACTATAGATGTGTGTGTTTAACGCTGTGACTGTGTGTGTGTGCTCCAGCATGTGGGCGATCTGGGAAACGTGACGGCAGATCCCGACGGAAGAGCTTCGTTCCGGCTAGAAGACTCTCAGATAAAGGTAACACAGCTGCGCTCTCCAAACACAGTCCGGTGTAAGCAGTCAGATGTGTGTGTTCATGAACTATCTATCTGTGTGTTGTTCAGATTATCTAAAGTCTCTGTTATTGTTAATTACACTGACCTTCTGTTTCGTGGCTACATCTCCTTTTCAACTCTTGAATCTAAAAATACGCATGCACTGATGTCACATGTTTCTCCTGCTCTGTTGGGCAGGTGTGGGACGTGATTGGCCGATCTCTGGTGGTGGATTCTGGGGAGGATGATCTGGGCCGTGGGAATCACCCGCTGTCCAAAATAACAGGAAACTCAGGAGACAGGTCAGTTTTATTCGTGTAGCACTTTTCACAACACACACTGTTTCAGAGCAGTGTTACACACAATCATGCTGTTAATGTTGATGAGATCATGTTTCTGGATATATGGATGTACTTATATATCCAACTGGGCGAGTTTTACGACGATATAAACAATCAAACTGTTGAGATTTGCTATATATAATCACTCAAGTGTACTGGGTGTATGTGGATAAATGAATATACTTATGTCGTAAGAAACCTGCGAAATTACATTTGATTGACAAGGATTTTATTACTTTATTATATGGACTGACAATATATATATATATATATATATATATAAAAAAAAAATGTCTAGCTCTTAACTGTCAGACTTATTAGTAATGTAACTAATATTGGGTTCTTGTGTCTGCTGATCTATCCAGAGAAAAACATGATGACAGAGATTTAAAATAAAGATGAAACACTTATAATGTATAATAAGCGGATTTAAAGGGACAGTTCAGCCAAAAATGTAAATTCTGTATAATTTACTCGCGCTCATGTTGTTCCAATCCTGTGTGAGTTTCTGTCTTCTCCTGAACACAAAAAAAAAACATTTCGAGGAATGTGAATGTGGCCTCATTTTTCCCCCTTTGGTTACCAATATTCTTCAAAATATTTTCTTTTGTGTTTAACAGGGTGCATTTTGTGTTCATTTTTGGGTAAACTATCCCTTTAAGTGAAGGTATTTACTCAAATCCCACTCTGTGCGGAGCTAATGCGCTTGTCTTTCATGTTCTTCAGTGGACTGTGTGTGTGTGTGTTTGCTTAATGTCCGCTCTCTCGCTCCGGTCTCAGGCTGGCGTGTGGAATCATCGCTCGATCGGCCGGCTTGTTTCAGAACGCTAAACAGATTTGTGCCTGTGATGGTGTGACCCTGTGGGAGGAGAGAGATCGGCCCATCGCTGGGAGAGGACGGAGAGTCACTGACGCGCCGGCAGCTCATCTGTAGTGGGTCGAGCATGCCACCTTCACACACATACAGATGGACATCAAGCACAGATATATGGAAGAGACCAAACACGTGCCTGTCTGAAGCTGTCATGAATGTATGTTCAGGTTGAGATGAGATTCTGATGCCACAAATACAGAAATCAAACCATGTGTAACTATGTAGATGTAGAGCTGAATTTCATAGTTATAATTCATTCCGTTACGCTTTAGTTTGTCTGATTTTACAGACAGCTGCTGGAACTTCAAAATCAAAGTTTAAACAAATATTTTTATACGATGAGTGATTAAAAAAAACTTAAATGTGTTTCAATGAGGGCGATTTGTAAGCATTTTCAAAAAAAATCTTCAGCACTTCTGTAATAATCACTTTAAATGAATTTCCCATTGGCTAACTGACCTAAAGTGTCTTAATTTATTAATTGTTGTATTGTTTGTAATGGTTTTTTGTTTTTTTACTATTGTTGTACAGATAGAGGAAAAAAGAAAACAAATATATAAAGCAGGTTTAATAATGTTCCCACTAACAAAAACGGACAAAAGTGCTGTCATTATTTTTTATTTTACATATTTGATCCCAATAAAAAAACAAGCATGTTTTGCCCAAAATAAGCCCAAATCATTCATTTATTGTGGTATACAAAAACTGACTGTAAATCTGTGGTTTGTATGGTGCATTTAAAGTGCTTTTTTGCAATGTCTTCGCTTGCTGTGAGTTAAGTTTTGTTAAATTCCTGTTTACAATGAAAACATAAAAATGATGCATCGTGTGCATGCGATGGAGATGCACGCGCAGTGTGTGTGTGTGTATGCATCAGCACGCGCTCACTCAGTCCTCTGCTGAAGAATGAGAGCGTTTCTAAAGAACGGAAGTGGACCGACCATTTTGAAACCCCGCACCGCTTAGGTAAGATGGAAGATTTTTTCCTCTCTATATTTGTTTATCTTTAAAGCAATTCCATAATTCATCATATAGAACCAATAGGTAACGATTGCCAACGAAACACGGAATGATGTATCCGAGCTCGCGGTGTGATTTATAGAGAAACGCGAAGGGGTTTGGGGGGCGCGGGGACACTCCAAAAAAATCCTCCCAAAATGAGTCATCTAGAGAGATTTATTTTTGGAAAGAATGAATAGAAATATGCATTTACAATGAAAATATAAAACGATGTAGTTGCATCGCAGACATTTGTGGTGTTGATGACGGAAGAGATTGTGAGTGTTTTGTAAACATCTGGTGTCAGAAATGTTACATTCAGTAAATCAGTCGACACGCGCTACTCGTGTTGTTGACGCCAGAGCGCTATAAAGAGAACGGCGAGTCAGCGTTTCTCACTCATTTATACATTTAAAAAAGGGTTTGAAGGATGTGTCAGGGTTAGAAGAAAACAATGATCCTTTAGTGTGATGTTTATGTGTGTGTTTGTTCCGTGAGCTGTTGGATTGAGGAAGTGAACGTGTTTACTCTGCGTCACCAGATTACTGTGGCTTTGTAACTGCAACAAATTCTTTTCATTAAATGCTGAATAAATGTTTCATCGATATATTCCGTGTGTGTGTGTGTGCTGAAAAACGTTATGTTGTTAATGTGTTAGGATTAAATTTAATTGTGATATGTATTTTTTCTAAGATATTGTTATGACAAACATGGAGTCATCTGTAACTCAGGACTTTTGTCACGTCAAACAATAGAATTAACACATGATGTTGTTTTCACTAAGGACTAAGCATTATGGAACTATTATTCCCTCCCCCCACCTGTATAAATCTATATAACTTTTCCCCAATTCATGGGAAATAATACTAACAATAAGGTACAAAACGATACTGTTGTTGTTGTTGTTTTGGGGACATGTCTGAAAACTATGGTATTACCATTAGAAATGCACTTATATATCGGCCACCATATCGGTATCGGCTTATAAATGTCCATTTTTATTTTTTCCGTTATTGGCCCGATAAAAGAATTTGGCCGATTTATCTTACAGCCGATAAAAAATTGATTATTTCCATCAGCTGAGACACTTCGGCTGTTCACCATTATGTTTTTGAATTGCTTGAAATATGATTGGAATCACTTCAAAGAGGAAAATACAGTTAAGTGCAACATGCAAACTTAATTTAACTTAAACTTAACTTAGTAAGTCTGTCATATAGCCTAGGCTACATAAGAGAACATCATTATAATTGTGTGCTTGGGACATGGATTTAAGGGTAAGAGTTTTTGTAATCAGGCTCTCAAAAATTATATAAAATTTACATAGTTGGCCAATATATGAGTTATCGGTTGGCCAATATAAAGAATTGTCGGTTATCGTACCGGCCAAAAGTTTTATGCTAATTGTGCTTTTATGTCCTTGTCTTTTACTCATTTCAGCACAATGGAAAAGGGCCACACGGTTAAGCTCTTCGTAGGGAATCTGGCCCTGGATACCACGCAAGAAGAACTGTCAGCCATCTTTGAGTCATACGGCCAGGTTGTTAGCTGTAGCGTTTTGAGGCAGTTTGCTTTCGTACACCTTCAAGGAGAGGGCGCTGCTGAACGTGCCATTCGGGAGCTCAATGGCCGAGAGTTTAAAGGTCGTAACCTCGTGGTCGAAGAGTCCCGAGGACGCCCACTCCACTCGACGAAGGTGTTTGTGGGTAATCTGAGTAGTATGTGCACCACAGAAGACCTCCAGGAGCTGTTTCAGACCTTTGGGAAAGTTTTGGAGTGTGATAAGGTGAAAGGTAAGAGAGTAGTTGCAAAACCCCGACCCCCAACCCTGCTCATGGAGGGATACTATATCTTACAGAGTTCAGCTACAACAGGGCTCTAGAGTGCGACCAAAATTTGTAAGGGTGCGACTAAATTTTTTCCTAGGTCGCACCAGTGCACCTAACGTTCTCGCATGATCGCATCCGCTGCCTCTCCACAAACGAGTATTTTGTTCTCCTTGCACGCATGGTTGGATCATATCGTGGTCTAAACCAATCAGAGATAGAGATTGGGCGGGTCTTTGCCTCTGATTGGTTGTGGTTCAGATATTCCTGTAGGACTAAAATGCTCCGTTCTGTGTGATTGAAATAAATTGCGACCTGTCACCTGAGCACCAGAGAATCAGTTATGGCAATCAGCAGCATCAGCTAAATAAACGCAGGAAAACAGACGAAGAAGAAACTTTTAAAAATGTAGGCTACTTGAACTAGGTAAAAAATATTGATTTCTCGATTTTAATCGATTCTAATTGATTTTTACGAACCGTTGGGCTATGCTGTTTTCAGTTGATGAATGAATGGAACATTGTAGCGAGCATCCCATCCAATAAATCGCAATAATCTTTGTGCTTTGTTACTATTGATATGAAACAAAGTCTCAGATTTCAAATTAGGTCCATTTTCTTACGAAATTCAAAAACATAAATCGTGTATTGACGCTGTGGCGTGAGATCGCTCTGGCTCAGCTCAGCTCAAGAGAAGCAGCAGTGCGGAGCGCACATGATCTTCTTTTCCGCCTTAATAATACCAGTTACAGCACGAAATAAACATGAACGAGCATCTGAAAGTGTGTTAAAAGATAGAGTACAACTTATCGAAATCCGTATCTTTCGCATGGAATCGCTCAATCAGTGTTTCAACCGTGGAAAGACGTCAGTAAAACAATTGTAAACAATGTAATGTAATGTCACATTTACCTAAAAAAAAAACATATCCAGTGCCCATAAACTTGTTAGCTAGCTAGAAAAATTAACTCTAGAGGAGCATTGTGCCTAATATATGCACCATATTACATATTCATTTCATTATAATGTTTAATGTTTTTCAATATTTAATGCCTTTTGTTTGAAAAAAATCTGGCAAGTTGTTATGCAGCCACCATTTAAATGTTTATATTTCATATAACTTTATTATTATAAAAAAAATAAAAGTGTAATTTAAGTGTTTGTGTACAAATCAGGTAATTTTTACTTTCAATATTATAGTAGGCTAATGAAGCATAGTGGGCTACAACTGACTCCCAGTTTACAGCATTAGTTAAGAGATTTGTTTTTCTTGAGAAAATTTGCCATGTATTGTACCTGATATACAAAATAATCAATATTGAATCTAATTGTGAAATTTGTGTCAATACCCTGCCCTAACTTGAACAATGTAAAAACAGCACTTTAATATTTTTTTTTTTTAAGATTTATATTTTTATATACAGTATAATTGTGCTTCAAATAAAAGAAAAAAACTACACCTTATTCTTGTTTAAAAGCATTTACATAATATATATGAATATATGGAGCGTGATAAAAACCTGACCTTGAAATTGTGGCGTTAAAGGCGACGCGAGACGAGGAAAAATTTGAGTGCACCTAAATTTTGTGCTGGTGCACCTAAATAAAAAAGTTAGGCGCACCAGTGCAACCAAGGTAAAAAGTTAGTCTGGAGCCCTGTACAACCCTAAGCAAACACACCTGAGGTGCTCAGGACTACTTCACACTGTCAGTCCAAATCCGATTATTTGTGTATCTGATTGGAATCTGATCTAAAATTATAGATGTCCACATTGTGTATCGCAACTGTTCAGATCCGACCTGTGTTTGACTTTCGTTTTCCGGAATATCTGCATTGATTTCTATGGCGTTGTGTTGGTAGGCATACGCCAAAAACAACAACAACCGCAACATGGAGGTGTTTGCAATAGAGATGTTGTCTTATTTAAATCTTACAACATGCAAATGTGTAGCTGTGCACTGGACTATGCGTCTTCTGAGGCTTCATCCGCGCTGTCGTCTCCGTTATATTGTCATTTTCTGCTCGTCCGGCACTTTGCAACAACACAGCATTGTTTTGGCAGCGACTTTCAGCATGTTTCCTATAACAATGTCTGACGTTTGCATTTACGTGGTGTGAGAGTCACATAAACCACGCAAAATCTGATCAGAGTGATCAGACTCAAACGGATTTCCAGAAATGCGATTTGAATAGGATTTCAAACCACATATGGATGTAGCTTGAAACGAATTTGTAAAAATTGCAATTTCATGTGATTTTTTTATTGCTCTTCACATTAGCTAATTCTGATCGGATTTTCAATCGGATATGCACAAAAATCGGATTTTCAAAAATCACGTATCTCTTCAGTAGCTGGGTTGGCTTCCCCTGATTTAAAGTGTGGGTAATCCTGAATAATAACACTCCTGTCTTCTCCTTTAATAGGTTATGCTTTTGTACACATGGAGAACAAGGAAGATGCGCTGCAGGCTATTGAGGCTTTGCACGGGACCTCTTTCAAAGGACGACCACTATCCGTGGAGCTGTCCAAAGTTCAGCCAAGCAAACAGGCACCAACTGGGAAAATCCCATGTGTGAGCTGCGGAAAACAGGGTCACTATGCCGGTGAATGCCCAGCTGGGAAGCCCACCCTGGAGCAGTACCAGAGCCAAGCGGCCGTGTTAGCAGCCGCCGCTGCCGCCGCCGCCGGCCTCCCGCTACAGGTTCAACAGAGCGTCCACAATTCGGTATACAACACCTCAACCTTTGACCCCACCTATGCTGCTTTGACTGGACTTACAGCTGCTGGTGCAAGAGCCGAAGGTGGAACCGCGGTGGCACCAGCCGTCTACGGAGCACTAGCTAGTCAAGTGTACGGTACGGTTGCCAATCAGCTTTACGGTGGGACAGTTGCAAATCAGGCACTCAACAACAGTGCTGCCGCAGCTGCCGCACAAATGTATGGCTCCGTTAACCCAGCTTTCTATGGGCAGATGACGAGTGGCGCAGTCGCAGCCGCCGCAGCAGCCGCCGCTGCATACGGTCAACAGGTTTACACGCCCGCCATGGCAAATCAAGTGTTTCTAACTGCAGCGCCGAGCATGGAGGTACCAGGAGGTACTGCTGTTAACCAAGCTTATACGGTAGGACCGGCTCTCTACAGCACGTCCCCGGCTTACGGGGCTCTTGGGGCAGCTGACACAGCAGCTTTCTTTGAGGCAGCAAGGGCACACTACTTTGCACAAGGACAGCAAGTGCTAGCTGAACAGCAACAGGCTAGCTCAAAGTCCGGCGAGAGGGACCGGAGTCCACTACGAAGATCTGCCCCACTTCTGCCTGACCCTGTTATGAAACCATTTATGTACCAGAGGGCCAAGCGCAGAGCCTTGTTGCCCACACCTGCAGGTCGAGAAGAAGCCGCCGCACAGGAGGACGACCCTATAGCCAGGTGAGTTGATTTCAATTAAAGACACATAAGCCGCGTTTCCACCGAAATTATCTGGAAAAATTTGTCCCAGGAACTTTTTTTCCCCCAGACCTGTTGCTGTCTGTGTCCACCGCGGTCTAAAGTACCGTAAAGATTAGGCAAATTAGTCTGGTGACGTAGGACTGCACGCTACTTTATAGTTCCCGCTCTGATTTAAAGCTTAATAAAGCCTGAACCTCGTCATCAGTCATGTTTTTTAAACTCCATTGTTGATTCGAATAGCAAACAACTGTTCCTGCACGCACCGCAACAGATAAAATATGGTGATTGAAATAAAATGCTGCGTGGAGTAGTACACCAATCAAAATGCGGCATGTTCAGTGCCCAAGTCCCACCCCTGAAGGTTCCTGAACTTTGAAAAAGTACTACCTCGCAAGCAGGGCTTTTCGGAGCGAGAAATATTTACCCAGAACTTCATTTAGACTAGGGATAGGCAACGTCGATCCTGGAGTGCCACTGTCCTGCAGAGTTTAGCTCCAACCCTAATCAAACACACCTGAGCAAGCTAATCAATGTCTTCAGGATTACTAATGCTAAAGGCAGGAGAGTTTATATCAAGGGTTGGAGCTAAACTCTGCAGGACAGCGGCACTCCAGGATCGACGTTTGCCTATCCCTGATTTAGACCCTTGTTCCTGCGGTGGAAACACACCGAGTACCATCCCAAAGTCCCTAATTCCTGGGGAAAGTTCCTGCGGTGGAAACGCGGCTATAATAAACAATTACATCACAAGTTTGTACATTTCAAAATATTGGCTGTTTTAGTTCCGATTTACAGTAGCGGTGGTGTGTGTGTGTGTGTGTGTATATGTGTTTCTGTGTCTGTCCCTGTCTAATGGTGTATACATTTGTTTGTATATGCATGATTTCTGTCTCTCTTTTCCTGTCTGCGTGGATGTGCATGTGTGTTTTCTCTCCTCCATTTCTCACAGATATTACGCGGAATACTACCAGCAGCTGCAGCAATACCAGCAATACCAACAATACCAACAATACCAGTATGCGTATCCACCTCCCAACCACCTTGCAGCAATGTCCGCACTGCAGGCTTTGCCCGGTGTCCCGACTCAGCAGGTGGCAACGCTCGAGTCCCTCAGGCCAGTCCTGCCCGCCGCCTCCGTGCCTGCCATCGCAATGGCAACACCTCGCGTGTATGAGCCACCGCCGATACCGCCGTCGCACAAGGAGCCCCTCCTCCGCCGCCCCGAACTCGCCCTACACACCCCTGAAACACCCTTCCGATAGTGTGCTCCACGTCCTCTCTGCCTCTCCTTTCCTTGTGCTGCGTGTGTGTGTGTGTCAGAAAGAAGCCACAGGTGTATGTTTGACGTGTGCGCTTGGGTTTAAGACGGTGGCTGTGTCAGTTTTAACTATAGACTGGAGTCTCTAACCTTGGTTCTGATCTCTCACACACACCCAGTGTAGTCAGGGCTTGAAAAGGGAAACTGCATGCTCTCATTCCTGCACACTAAACCAATATAACACATTGTCTGTTTAAAGAAACCTTCAATCTAATAGCCAGTTAGTTTTGAGGGGTAGATTAGGCACTAGCCATGATGCTTTTTAACTTTTATATTAAGTGTTTGTAGCCTATGAATGAACACTGGACTTGATCTTTTTAAATAATGCTTGATTATTATAGTTATATGAACCAGTTTACACACTCATTTAGTTAAGATGTTAGATTTCAATGCATTGCAAGAACATTTAACTAAGTTGAATGTATGTTTACTCCAAAGGTGTGTGAAGTGTAGGACCAGGGTTGGAAAAGTATTTCACATGTCTTTGTGTGTTTCTTGTTTTTCTCTGGGACTGGTGTAGCGTGTATGCTTTCCATTGGTTGACACGACAGGAAGGCACATGTGAACAGGGAAGCGACCTCGATCCACACGCACATACATACGCATCCCTTACACCTCAGATGGGAGAAAATTTAGTGATGACCTTTAACCCCACCCTTCCATCCCTGTCCACCCATCCTGAAAGCTGAAAGACACTGTGACTTCTCTCCCCTCCAACTTTGATGTAGCTACTTCCGTAGATATGGTGATGTATGGGCAGCCAATCAGAGGAAGGTTTAGCTAGTCAGCTTTAGCTGGGATCTGTCTTATGGGAGCATCTCTATGCTCGCCAACTTAACTGCCAAGATGCATTGTAGAATCTGTTTTTGTAAGTGTCTTTTATTATTGCTATCATGTTTTTATAAACCGTGACAAGGGACTCGCGTATCATTTTAAAGAGAAATACTCTGCTTAATTTTTAACTTTTGTTTACAGCTATAAGAAAGACGAAATGTTCTTTCTTGTGGCTTTTTTCCACAATGATTGTTTATAGCCAAAATTCTCTTTTTTCTAGAAGGAAAAAAAAACCCCGCCAAAATCATGAGTGGCCTATGATTCATATGCCTTAGTAGTGAAATGTATTCAAGTTTGCTATTTTTTTTATCTGTAGTCTTAAAATGTGAAACTGGATTAAGGCTACACGAAAGTGCTGTATTTTCTGTGGTGCTGTGATTTGGGATTAAATGAAATTGGGAGATTCCTATCAGTTTCTTTCAGTCTTCCTGCTCATTTCGCTGCTGCAACTCTGTAGATGACCCTCACTGCATCTCTCTCCATCTCTCTTTGCATCTGCCTCTCATTTAGTGACAGTATTTCATTTGTTTACCGTACCCCTGTTCGCACCTACGTGCTGAGGATGCCAGTGTGTGAATGTGATCTTAGAAAACGTTTTGCATTGACATTCATGTTTGTAGTTTACGGTAACTGTTTTTGCCGCAAGTGTTCTCAGAAGAGAAGACTTAAAGATCTGTACATGATCTTTACTGACTATAACACGCCTTCGAAAAATAAAGAGCCTGCCTGATCATTTACAGAGGAAACTCGAGAGCTTTTGCTTGGAGCTTTAGCTATTCTTGCCTTTTGATGTTTCATGATTGTTTTTCCTTTGTGAAACGACCAGACTCGTATGAATCGGAGCCCCGAAAAGAAGCTAAAGGACTAGAGACTGATCCCAATCTCACCCCTGTCACTATGGATGGGGTAAGTCTGGGGGCAACCCCACTCTATACCCGCCCCCCAGCTGCACACACCATCCCAAACCCCTTTCCCAGGAGCAGCAAAATCTTCAGCCCAGCTTTTGGTACTTTTTAACCACCCATAGTCCCATGCAGCTTCTTTAACTGGAGTGTGGCACGATGATGACTATGCTTTTATGACGCAAGCATACTGTAAAACATGTTCATGTGTGAGTGTCAGGAGGCACCCACACTTTAAAACCATTTTACAATTCCTTTTCTGGTATTTGTACGTAATTCAAGATATCCCCCACAAGGCTTCGCTCGCATCTGCTTCCATTGTGCATGTTTCTTTTTTTGTTCTTGTTTCAACCCCCCTCAAAAAACAAACGCTTTCTGATGTGACTGTTCCAACTTAACTAGGTCCCTAAGGAACTGTGGACACCATACGCAGTGCTGGTTTGGGGGGAAGAAAGTTAGCGTCGCGCAATGAACGAGAAGGTCTCTCTGACTCCATTCAGGTAAACGCACTGCGCCTCGCCCCCTTTCTACCTGTCGTCCTCCCCGATAGCGTTTGCGCCTGACCGTGTATCCGCTGTATTTCTCCTCACCACCACCCCACCCCTCTTGTAGATTCCTCACCTCTCGTCACCATTGCTGTAGCCAATGGGTTTCTCTAAACACCAGTGTTATACTACTATCTGTCACTGGCAAAAGGGGTGGCGGCGGGGGTGACTATTTGCTGCTTCGGTGGTTAGTGTGTCGGTAATGGCTTGGTGCTTGGTGCTCTAATAATTGATCTGTTGGTTTAGCTTCGGAGAGAATGTGGATAAAAGTGGTTGAATGAATGGAATTATTAGTCAGTGCATTAAAGGCTGCTTTAAATTAGTGTGGCTTAAGTAAGGTTGGCTGATAAAGGTGTGTGACAAAGGTGAATGCTTGCGAGTCATTAAAGGCTTGGCAGATGTGGACCTTGCTCAAGAGTTCCTCCAATATCGTCGACCTCACCTGGCCCTCTTCCATGTGCCTTTTAGTTTGTTTATTTGATTTAACCCCTGCCCCCCCCAGGCTTCCTCGAGTCGTCTCGCCGTTGACGCCCAGCTCGCCGCCGCCCTCGCCGTATCCCCAGTGCTAATTGTTACGTTTGTTCAGTGTTAACCACTGCTTGAACGCATCCCCGAAAGCTCTGTGACTAGACACGAGGCACTGGCCAAGATTTTATTCGCAAGACTCTCATTTGGACTCAGTGACACTGGCGAGCCTTATCTTGGAGGGCAGTGCTTGACTTAGGTAAATTGCTGAGTCAAAACCCAGCAAGTCATTCTTACAATAAACCTCCGTTTTTGCCTCCTAGATTGACAGTAGTCAAAGTCATCCCAAATAGTTAGGGTTTACCCCAAAAATTTTTTTGTCAGATTAAAAAAACTTGTTAATCTGAAAGCTACATTGTGTTACCTGTTTAAATGGGAGTCTGATATGATGTTTGTGTTTAAAATAGCTGAATGTACGATAATTAGGTGGCACAGATTTAGATTACTATCCTGGTAGGCGAATGTCCTATAAAACAAGTGGCTTTAGAATAGATGGGGGGGAAAAACCACTGCTGAACCTGAGTTGCCGGATGGCTACTTACAGGACCTTTCCTCCAGAGGGAGCATTATAGTTAAGTTTGGTTCATCTCACTAGAAGGTGCTGTTGTTCTTGATTTTACTGCCACATGAGGTGATGATTCTTCTTTCCTATACCAAACCATGCCAAGACATGTAGCATCTTCACATGCATTGTCGCACACATCTGCATTGTTTTGTGTGTCTACGGAAGTAAGTCCATAGTGGCTATTTACCTTTGGGAGGACTAGATTACCTCAATTTTAGATCTTATTTTGGAGGATGAGGAACTGTCCATTACCTGAAATAAGATATATCTGTTATTCATAGTCAGAGTAACCATGATACTCCCTATGTCAGTGGTATGAAGATATTTGACATGCAGATATTTGTGGTTGACAGATTTCTGTGATGTCTATGGCATTCGTTAATGATGACAGATGTCTGTGGCAGATATATACCAATCGGTGTTTGAGAAGAACCTTCCATTCAGGATCTCAGCTCTGTAATATCAAAAGAATCCCTCACCTTCTCCAACATACTCTTCCAGCTTAAGTCTCTTTGACTCTAGACTCGTGGTATACGCTCCACAATTTCCACGGATAACAGAATGCTCTCTCCGTCTACTTTCTCCCCAGATATCGTCACCCTTCTTGCACAAACTGGACGATAACAATAACACAACTTCTAGCGGTTGTGTCCCATTTATTTTTAGAAAGAGCTCCGCTCCAGTATTTTCCTTTTTTCCCCCATTTTTTTTTCCTTTTTATTTTTAGGGATCTTTTTTTAATCCCTTTATAAGGACACCCCTACTGAGTGTAAAGGATACTCATTTTTATAACATGTATGAAACGAGAATTATTTCTATTGCAGGTGATAGAATATGAGCTGGTCGTACTTCTAATGAATATGTGCATGACTTGTTAATGTGTGTATATTGCAAAAACCTTGCGACTGGTAAAGTGTACTCTCCTACACCAGCTTCTGCATGAACACTGATTGGCATCGCATGCTTACTGCAATAAACTAGTACTATGACAGCATATGTTATGTTGTGCTTATTTACTTGTCATTATTGTAAATAATTATTTAATTTTCTTGTTTAGGAAGTACATGATTGCTTGCAAAACAATCTCTTAATGTTATTTTCTGAAGTAGTTTTTCCATAAGAATTTTTTTCCTTTGAATTGGTCTTCTAACGTATTACAGACTTGTTTGGTATGAATGAGATAGAAGTACAATTGTGTATAGTAATTAATGAATAGCAAAGGTACAGACATTACTTTTTATTACAGCGGAAACAATCTGAACAGGCCTGGGAACTGTCTGAGCACTTTTTTTCAATGCATAATAGTTAGCTGGATGCGTTTAAACTGGCCCCAGAACTGTTATTTGGATAAGTATAAAGACTAAAGCCAAGGACAACAGGTGCTCTTAGCAAAGTGGAGGGCACCAGTAGGCGTGTGTGAGGTCTTTCCCTGCCCTTCACTAAAAGAGCCTCCAGTAATTGGTCCCAGTTCACAGTGTGTCCCGCCTCTCACACCTTTTAGGTTGCATAACCCGACACCCACTCGACTAGTTCTCTTATTTATTGGGGTGCAGTCACGTGTGTTACTTTTGACCAGGATAGGAGCACTGGGCAGCAGAAGTTCTGCTCGCACCTCCACAAAGGCACCTCAGACGAGTGGAGTCTGGCCTCTTCCTCCACGGTCATACAAGTACACACTGAACGGGGGTTTCTCCTCTAACGCACGGACAGGATTGTTAGTTTACAACCTAAAGCTCAAGGGACATAACTTCTAATATAAGGGGTTAGAGGGATAAGAGTAAAAGATGGCGACTACTGTTGAGACACAGGTGCAGTATAACAACACCTACATGATGACTACGGAAGAGTACATGATTCAGGAGGACAGCTGGGACAGGGACCTTCTGCTGGACCCTGCCTGGGAGAAACAGCAGAGGAAGGTATGTTCATGGGGATGTCCTGAAAATCACTCAAACATGATCATGTCACATTGAGGGGGACATTTTTTGTATTTAACATTTGTATAACTTTACCATGGTAACCGTAGATTCCACCAAAATACAAGTTATCGTTTATATAATGAAAATTAATAAATCACAAAATTCTAAAAGGATTTTACACCGTTTACATTGTATGATTTTATAGTAGCATAGTAGTTTTGGTGTAAATTAAGGCCATCATCTTTATTAGGCTCTACCTTATATTTCTTTAATTGTGGAAACCAGCTTTAGCTAAAATGCTGTCAAAACAGTAATTGTTAATAATATGGTCTCAAAATAATAAAGATGCTGAAAAGTTTACTAAATTGCCTTAAGGAAATCCTGTATTCATTTATTATGTTTTTATTTATTTTGCCATAGTACGGATAGCTGTAGTGACTGGTTGGTAGCCTACTAAACTTACTGTACAACACTTACACGATTTAAGAACATTTAACGTCGATTCGATCTGACAAGCGAGTTTACATGATGTACAGCTGTTGGTTTCATTCACAGTTTTCCTCCGTGTTGTCTTACCACATCCCCGCCCTCCTCATTCAGTGTGTAGCTAATTTTATTCGGTCTTCGTGTATTATATGATTCTATAAACCCGTGTTCATAATCGCAATAACGAACATAGACCCCGTCATTCGTTTATTTTTTAAAATGGTGTAAAATCACCTCACAGAAAAGCGCGCGAAACTAACGCATTCTGTGGAAACATTACTTTTTAAACCTACCTGTGCCTTAAACGATTAAATCGTCGCTCTTTAGTGTGACCCCGTCCTGTGTGTGTGAAGGTAGAGAAGTTGGGTAGATTAAGTTTTTTGAAGATCATCTGACTGACAGAAATGACAGGTGACGTTTAATAGCCGTCAGGGGAGCTCGTGCCACTGTCTGAGGTGACGTCAGCCAAGAACCACTGATTGATCTCTGCAAACCACAGATTTGTGGTGTAAGGCAAGGATACGTTTGTTAAGACAGAAATAGACACTTTTAATTAACAAGTTGCCTTATTTTCAGATGCTTACTTGTTCTTATAGTTTTTTATAGTTCTTTTTTTTTTTTTTTAAATATGGTCACTACACTGGCGATGTGTTTTTTTTTTTTATTATAAGGCCATGGCCATTAACTGTTAACAATGTGAAATGTTTTTGCAAGAAAATACCTTGATAATAATGTAGAAAAGCAATTGCATGTGCAGTACTCTCAATAAAGGTGTCTCACAAACTCTTGTTGGCTAGACCTGACAAAGCTGAAAGACTTCAACAGATGGTGTGCGAGCAAGAGAAGTGCAAGGAGGGTTCATTTCAGTCTGTGAATAAACATGCCCTAAAAATACTCCTGAACCTTGCCGCCCCATCTCCCGTATTCCTTCTCCGCTCCCTCCATTCTTAAGGCCGTCTTTGCCTGTGCAGTTGCTCCCTCTGTATTCAACAGCTCTCAAAAACGGCACAATGTCAGTTGTCACTATTTTAATAGCGCACATTTTCAAGGTGCCAATGGTGGTGTAGCATAGCCATCAACTCAGACCTGAAGTAATCAATGCGCTACATGTGTCAATACTTGTTTTCTGTCCCTCAACTAAAAAGAGGTCATTTAAAGGGGTAGTTCAACAAAAAATTAAATTCTGTCATTATTTACTCACCCTCATGTCTTTCCAATCCCGTAAGACTTTCCTGCATCATCGGAACACAAATGAAGATCTTTTAGTTGAAATCCTGAGAGCTTTCTGTCCATCCGTTGACAGATACGCAACTGAAACTTTGACACCTCAAAAAGCCTGAAAAAAATGTTGTTCATCACATAAAGCGATAGTTTTTTCAGAAAGTTTGGACTGAACCGTTTAATTCACATGGATTGGTTTTACGATCTCTTTATGAACTTTTTGAAGCGTCAAAGTGGTAGTTGTGTAGCTGTCAATGGAGGGACAGAACTCTCTCAGATTTAATCAAAAAGATCTTAATTTGTGTCCGAAGATGAACGGAAGTCTTATGGGCTTTGAACGACAGGGTGAGTAAATTGTCACAATTTTCCATTTTGGGTGAACTACCCCTTTAAGAGTCACTTTTTGCCATTCAGTCAAGATATTTTATTTCTCTTGTGGAGATAAGAACATGCCCACTATAGCGCCCCCTGGATTATGTGAATTTTTTTTGTTTCTTCATAGAAATAGCCTATATAAATGTTTTTTTTTATTTTTTATTTAGCTGATTAAATGATGCAAGTCTGATTACAGTAAGGTTATAAAACTTTTAACTTGATGATATTGCAGTGAAGAAAAGCTTCAGATCAGATGGTTTTCAGACTTAATGCCTTTGCAGAGGGTCTTTAAAACATCCTCAGGCATGTAGGATCAGCATAAGGAGCTGATATCACAGCGTAAATATAGAAAGTGCATCATTTTGCAATGAAACGAATATGGGGGTCGCGTGGGGGTGGGGGTTCTGCACCTGTTCTAGCGCACATATCAGAAGCCCCAGTAATACAGCGATTGTCAACATGCTGTTTCATCTGATATCTGTCAAAAGGCAGCAGAAAATAGACAAATTGTTTCTAAGCGTCGTTCTGCTGATGACTAGTAAATTCTGTATTTAAATGCTCTCACAATCTGTCTTTAAATAGCTGACATCACACTGCCCGGTA
>JARWKJ010000003.1:59739886-59744886 GCA_029959095.1 Rhinichthys osculus | reverse complement strand
CGTTAGCATTAGTTAAAACCTTGACAGACTTTTGATGGTCTTTTATTTATTTAAAAATGTTTATAGAATGATGCTAGAGGCAGACATATGTGTGTGTCTGTGTGAGTGTGTGTGTGTGTGTGTGTGTGTGTGTGTTTGGCTTGACCTATCCACTACATTCATACAGACTTTGTGAATGTTGTTCTGTATTCACACTGACCACAATTTGGCACATGAGAACATTATAAAGCTTTTTAAAGGAACAGTTTGATGAACAGGTGAACAACTGAGCTTATCAAAGCGTTGTAATGAGTTACTGGGCAGATTACTGGAATACTTGATTTTGATTGGTCCATAAGATTCAAATATTCAAACTTTAGCCAGGTCTTAAGAAAAACACTGTTTAGCTCTTTCCTAACTTTTTTTTTTTTTTTGATAATGACTGTCAGACCGTTCATTATAACGTTTACATTCTGATCATGATTTATGATTTTATATATATCGTATGCATTCAAATGTGCAGCAAAATCTGATAACTATCAAAAATGTACTCATTTTAAAATCCAGACACTGACGTCAAGTCATTCACTCTCAGTGTGACTTGGAGATTTGACGTGTTGATGCTATAGTTTTTCTTTAAACACAACCCAACTAAAATAGCAGTCCAGCTCTGAGCCGAGAGGTCAGCCATAATTTGGTTTGAAAGGTCACCTATTAAAGGGCTTCCCCAGCCGTCCCGGTAGGGTTTGGAGAAGACAGACATCTCCCCTGATGCTGATAGCACATTACCTCACGTTTAAAGATCGACCCCCACACAAACACACACTCATGTCGCTGACAGGTGGACGCTGGGAAATGAACAGAGTGGAAGTGGCAGCTGCTCATCCAAGCACTGGTATTTAAAGGCTCAGGGTTGCATTATTGGCTGCTTATTAGCGCTTTAGTTTCATTTTTAGGCAACTTTTTTTGGACAATATGGCCGTTTGTGAGGCGTGTGCGCAGACAGTCAAACCAAAGATTATTCAGACACCAGATGTCATTTTTGATATTTATTTACTAGTGGGTGCAGGACACTATAGTTCATTTATACGTGAGGATAGCAAAATAAAGTAAACTGTGACATATTATATCCAACTACCAGTAAATAATACAAATTTGGGGCCAAAACTGATTCAGACACTTTGAGCTGAACTTGTTTTGATGAAGTGTTTTTTCTTTAATTGCTAATGCGCATTTTTACACCACAGACTGAACAACATGAAGCATTGCTTGGTAATCGGTTGAGCTAAACTGGTATTATCTAATTGTGTAGTTAAATTTAACATCTGATAGCTATCAAACATAATTCATCTGTGAGAGTCTAACAGGAGGACGGACAAAACCAGTGAAATACAGTATCAACTGATTTGATAACGGAGTTCTTGTCATATTATAAGGCTACCATTTTCTAAACTATAGCGAATAAACTGTGATAATGTGAGACATTTTGATGCTGTTTGAATACATTTAGGTTTGACTGTATATTTCCGATCTCTCTGGTGGGAGAACAGATCCCTTTGGAGTTGAATCTCCTGTTGTGTCTCCTACTTTGCTCCTCAGGAATCCGTGTCTCGGGTGTCCTGTCACATCCACATTTAGACATCGTCCCCCCTCCTCCATCAGCGCTTCCTTCCACCCTTTTTCCGACCTTTCCGTCTCTCCTATACGTCTCTAAAGCCCTGTTTACTCCTGGTATTAAGATGCGTTTTGGTCGATCGGATCACAAGTAGACGAGAGAGACACATTCCCGTTTACTCCTGGTGTTTTAATCCGTCTCTTCATCCACTTCTGTCCTGATTTCCTCGAGCGGAGGGTCTACGGGCGGGAAATGTGTGAGCTTTTCAGATCTTTCAATCTAATGCACAAAATAAGCTTGTTTGCACATGAACGACTGAAACACACAGAGCATCAGCTTTAGTTCCTGCTCTGACAGACACAAGATCAGCCGAACGCTGTGAGTGTGTGTTAGAAATCAGGAATGGTGAGAGAACATTGTGTTTGATACGGTTTTCATCTTCAAACCGAACTTGTGTCTCCAGTCGACAGAGTTTAAATCCCGTCTGTATAACCTCTTCTCGTGACGTTCATCATTAGTTCAGCAGACGGAGAGAAGACGGTCTTTTGAGGCTGTTTGAACACATGAGCGTTTACACTGCGAAAGCAATCCGGCCGAGTGTGTGTTCATCTTCCTCTGGAAGTGCTGAGAGTGGACGAGCTCGAAGCGCTTTAGACCCGTTTACAGCTGGATCTAGTGCCGTCCACTAGTGACCCGATCGACCAAACGCATCTGAATACCAGGAGTGAACCGGGCCTATCTGCGCTCCAGTTCGTCTCCTCTAAAGGTTCCCGAAACCTCTGGAGATCCTGTAATGACACATCGAGGAGTTGTTGGAAGAAAGGGTTCTCGATTAGAAGGATGTTTGCTGAACGTAAAATACAAAAACAATCCATGACAAGCCTTTGTTTTTGTGTTTCTCCTCATGAGCTCCTCTGATCTCGTCTCATCTTTCCTTTCTCTCTCTTCTTTCTCCACTTCCATCTCAACTCATCTCGTCTGTCTTTCGTTCTCCTTTCTGTTTCTTGTCTTTTTCAACTTTCATTACCAATTCTTTTCTCATCTCATCTCATCTCTTCCTCTCTAGTTTCGTCTCAATTTCTTTTCTTCTCATTTTGTTTCATTTTCTTGGTCTTCAGTCTCTTCTCAACTTTCATTATCTGTCATCTTCTTTTCTGTTTTCATCTTCTCAGTGTCTCTTCTCTCTCAGCTTTCATTATCTATTTTCTCCTCATCTCTCATTCTCCTTTCTGTTCTGGTCTCATCCCTTGCTTTTCTTCTCATTTGGTTTCAATTCTCATTCTCTTTTCTCATTTTCCCTTCTGTTCTTCTCTCATTCAATCTCTTTTTTTCTCATTTTTCATTCTTTTGTCTAATCTCTTCTCAACTTTCATGATCCTTTCTTCTTTTCATCGTCTCATCATCTCTCTCATCATTCATTCTCTTCTTTCTCAAATTGTATTGTTTTTTTTTCTCAATTCTTCTCTTTTTTCCTCAACTGTCATTCTCTATCTTTCTCCTCCTCTCATTTCTTCTTTCAATTCTCATTCTCTTGTCTCGTCTCTTCTCCGTCAACTTTCATTATCCCATATCATCTCTTTTATCTCACCTTATTATCTCTTCTCTTTGCTCATTTTTACGGTTGAGTATCGTTTGAATTTTAACGATTCTGCTTATCGATTCTTAACTTCGATTCCAATAAGGTTTACACATTTAATTGTAGCTGAATATCATGAACAAAAATCAACAGGCTGAAGAACACTTATGCCAGAAACGTTTGCCTGTGGTTTAAAAATATCACAGAAAAACAACTTTTCTTCTCATTCTCTTGTCTGTTCTGTTCTCTCTCAACTTTCATTGTCTAATTTCTTCTCTTCTCATCTCACCTCATTATGTAATTTCTTCTCGTCACCTATCATCTCTCATTCCAGTGCCAAATATAGCCTCTCCCTGGAGGATCCCTATTCCACAGATAAAGCATTGTGGAAATTCGGTTCGCGCACCAACCCCGAAGTGATAAAATAAAATTCTGTATCAAATTTATAGGCAAGACGAGTAGTTTGTTTAGGCTTGGTTTGTAGGGAATTACTCAAACTATAGAATCAATTCTTAACGCGCATGTGAACCCCATCAGCATTTATCTCAGGTTCGGATTTAAAGTCTGTTTAGAGAGAACGGTGTCGTCTTAGCGGCCCCTAATTTAATAACAAATGATCATTTCGACGGAAGTGAATCAATCAAAACTAACTTTAGCTGGAAATATAACATTATTCAAGAACCGCTATAAAGCCAAAACAATCTCTGTTACCTTAAATTATATGTTTATCTCTGTAAAGCTGCTTTGAGGCAATCTACATTGTTAAAAGCGCTATATAAATGAGGAGGACTTGACTTGACATTCTCTTCTTTTCGCTAATTTTTGCTTCTGTTCTCGTCTCTTCTCATCTTTTCATGATCTCACTTCTTCTCGTCACAAATCATCTCTCATAGTCTTCGCTCATTTCCCCCTTTGTTCTTGTCCTTTTTTCCTCATGTCTGTCCTCTTATCTCCTCTTGTCTCGCTCTCTCTCTTTAGTTAGTCGTCTCTATAGTTTCTGCGGTCTATATTTGGTGTGTGTGTGTGTGTGTGTGTGTGTGCGTTCGGTGATCCACCCACTCAGCCCTACAGAGACCCCTGGCTTACATCTCCACATTCAATTACACCTCCTCCTCCTTCCCTCTTTCAACCTCTCATCCGTCTCTCTCATCAGGAACTCCTACATGTCCTGTTGTTCATCACTCCTCCTCCTCTTTCATACATTATTCTGCAGCTCAGCACAAACAAACACACTCAGACTCATTTGCATCGAGCAGCTTTGCCCCGTAACACCCACACCACTGGCACACACACGGCTCTCCTTGGCATCACACACACTGATATTTATGAGTTTGCTGAAATATTGCTAACGATTTCATCAAAAACTACAGGGACACTGTAATGTGCAAACTAAAACAACATCAGTCAGGGGTTTTAACAGATGATTTTGTTCACATTTTCATTATTATTCCTTTAAGACATTTTAACTCTTTCCCCGACACGGTTTTAAAAACATGTTGCCAGCCAGCACCATCATTTTTACTAAAGTTTCAGAATATTTTGTTGTATGAATATCTGAACATGCAATATATCAAAAGAAATAACTGACCCTCTGCTTTTAAACAAAACAAAACAAAACAAAAAACTGTTTTATTCTAGCTTAATGCAGTCGTTTTTAATCAACACTTGCATGTAGGTAAGTTTCATTAAAAAAAGAAAATCTTGTTTTTTTTCAAAATCATCTGGATCGGATTCATAACGATAATCAAAACACAGATGGAGTCCATCAACATTAATGTCGACATTTCATTTAGTAACATTAGACAGTTTTGATTTATATGCTGTTTAATG
>JARWKJ010000003.1:59629886-59732386 GCA_029959095.1 Rhinichthys osculus | reverse complement strand
TAAAATGGTACTAATTTGCGCTTATCCGGGATGTTTAAACCGTCTTAAAATAAAAAATAAAATAAAAACAATTGTATGAGTGACGTACACGCGCGAGAGATCACTTCCGGCGCTTGCGCAGACCGAAGCGCCGGCGCCCTCAGATCACTTGGACGTGGCTGTGGTTACATGAGGTAAAAACGATATAAATACTGTTCGTTTTCTCACACAAACCGCTCGTTTCGTGTCTTAGGCCATCAATGTGTACTTACATTTACGAGTCATTAAATCATGTTTAATTTGGACTTCTCTGTGCTGCTCTTTGAGGAAGTTACCATAGACCTGCATTATATGACTGACAGACAAGAACGTTTGGAGCAAAATATATAGAGCAAATAAACAACAAAGAAAATTGTAAACATGGAAAAAGAAATCAGCAGCCGGTATCGGAATCGGGCAAATTGCTTGTAAAAAAAAAAAAATCTGAATCGGCAATGAAAAATCCTGATCGGTGCATCCCTACTTGAGTCCGAAGTGGCAGATCTGCTCAAATGCTTGATTTAATAAATCTAAAATGATTAATTATAAAATGGATAGTTCTGACACTAAAATCTGGTTGAATGAGCCACATTGGAGTCTTTCTGTTGCTAAAAGTCTACGATTGATCTACAGTCTATTTTGCTTGAATGTCTTAAAGGTGCAGTGTGTAGATTTTAGCGGCATCTAGCGGTTCGGTTGCGAGTTGCACTAATGGCTCAGCCCACTGCTCACCCCTCCCTTTCCAAGAAGCTACGGTGGCTAAAACGGGACAAACATATCGTCGTCCGAGACAGCAGAGAATAGCCAGAGTAAACCAAGAGTGTGTAACATTGTCCCTGTTTCTGTACCACAGTCCATTATAAACCACATCATGGATAAAGTTTACAAAGCCATAGTCAGGTGAGGATCAAGGGTCTTAATATATAATATAATAATAGTAATCAGCTAATTGTCTCACAAACGTAACCAGCACATTTTCCCCACAAAGCAAACCCATAATACAGCGAGGGAGAAGAACCACATGAAACTATACAACTATATATGTTTTTTAACAGGGTAGTAAAAGTTTAGCTGGCTAATATGAGCTGTTACTGTGGCTGAGCTGGTTAAAGCGTAAAGCCTTGTTTAAACTCGACGCGTCCGCATGAGCCCAAAGGTGCGCGCGGCAAAAATGACATGATTGTAACAGCGCGCGCCTCCAAATCCCCTAGACACCATTTACTACACACAAATTAATAAATAATAATGAATAATTTTGTTTTTTTTCTCTCTGGTTTTGAAAACTCTTCGCGATCGGCTTAAAATGCTTCCAAGATATGTAGATATAAATGCCTCATTCTAAGGTAATAAAAACATAACGGTTCATTGAGTAAGGTCTTTATACACCACTGAAAACATAGTTATGGATCTTATATTGCATTTCTGTCAATAGATCCTCAGAAATATTACACATTGTACCTTTAAAATAAAATGACCCACAAATAGGGTTAAAAATAAGGCCTGAGCTCAAAAAAAAAAAAAAAAAAAAAAAAAAACACAGTCTGTGCCTTTAAAAATGCATGGAGCAAATAAATGCACCCAAATAAATGTTGAACCATGCATGACAGTGTATGATTTCCGTTTTCCTCTGAAGGACGACCCTATTGGAAACCTGAACACTGCGTTTGAGGTGGCAGAGAAATACCTGGACATCCCGAAGATGCTGGACGCTGAAGGTGAGTGAAAGCGTGCCTCAAATCAGGCCTACTTTTATGGCCTTAAACTACAATTTTGTCTTATCTTAAAAGGTATGACAAAAATGATTGTTATTAGAGGTCTTAAATTTGGGGACCGAATAACAAGAATCATGATATGGTCTAATGTGATTATTACACTTCAAAAGGTGATGCTGGTGCATGTTTTACAGGCAATCAATGAGGCCATCCTTAAAAATATTTTGGTTTGCAGTAACAGCAAAAAAAAAAAAAAAAAAAGGGTCGGTAGGTAGGTCTATATTTTTTTTTTTTCAAGATTCAATGTAAAAAAAAAGGATAATTTTGGTCATGGTGATTAGGTCGGTATGAATTTAAACAAATTTGCATATGGTGACGTCACTGACTGGGTCTTCAACCAAATGCCTTCGGGCGCACCATTGGGAACCTCATTCTGATACAGGTTATAGACCACAAACAATTTGAAATCTTTGTAAAAAAAAAAAACATATTTATTGCATTAATTCCAGCTGCATTCATTTGGAAAAAAATAGGCAGAAAAAAAAAAAAAAAGAAAAAAAAAAGGAGCCACTAGATTTCAATGAAAGTGGATTTTCAGAGGGAAACAAATAAATTAAAATGACTAATCTCACCAGCGCCGCGCCGACCAATAAAACAGCGCGTTTAGCACCATTCGTTTACATTTGACCCATACTGTTACAAGCCCCCTTTCTGGTCTAGGGGCAGGAAAGGAGGGTAACAAAAAGTTGCAGGGAGAGAGTGAGAGATTTGACCCATAAACATCTGCTATTATTAATGGAAATCAGTGAGGTCAAATGGCTAGGCGCATTGTAGGAAACTATAGGCCGATTAAGTAGTCCTGACATATTATGGAATGGTCGATTTTCTTTTGTGCAATTTAGTACATTTCGGTATGTGCTGTTTTATTGGTCAGCGCGGCGCTGGTGAGATTAGTTCCCGCCGCTCTGACCATTGGCTGGCGCAAGCAAACACTTCTCTCTGCGCTGTCGAGTCTGTCGCGCTCGCGCGTCTCGGTCCATTGAGCCACGCAGATTACAAGTCAGCGCAGCGCGAACTCTGTAACACACCGCGCCGTTTCGTCCCCCTTTCGGTGTGTTTGGCTTCCCATACTTATGTGTGTTTGTTTGTCAGAGCCCGTAGTTGCTGTGTGACGCGCGTTCGCGGTGGGCATATCGTGACGAGCTGGACGCGCTCCGAGAAAAGGCCGTTAACATCGATTCCCTATTTGAATTTCGAATAATGAGCGACTAAATGTAGGCTTATACAGACGTATTTCACAAGCAGCCGCGCCGCAGCCATCATCACCGAGCGCGAACCATTGACAGTGAATGAAACGAAGCGAACGCACAGGCCATAGTGTGACATGCGTAAACCAATGGTGTAATAGATGACGCCACCGGTTTTTATTTAAAATAAAGAACGTAGCCTACGCAATTTATATTCACAATACTTACTATAATAAATGTATATTATTTTATTGCATTTGTATTAGTTGTTTGAAGAGTAAAAAAAAAAAATCGGTCGGTCTTAATGCAAGTTTACAACCGGCAAGTCGGTCGGACTAAAAGAAAAAAAGAAAAAAAATTGGGTCGGTCCTAATTTGACAGGGTCGGTCGGGTTACGGCAAACAAGAATATTTTTAAGGATGGCCTGACTATCACACATTTATGGCAAATTATTGCTTATTATCTATAGATTATGACAGTGTTGACTTTGTGGTTTTTATTTTGTAAGCATTCTTAGCTGATTGTAAGAGTGCATATTTGATGTAGTAAAAGCATAGACATTTCAAAATAAAAGTCCCGGCGTATTTCGGGCTTGTTTATCGAGTATCCTGCATTAAGCACAACATTTTTTTAATTTTTTATTATTGGTATTTTAATGACACAAACTGTATCTGGCATTTCATTCAAAGTAAACTCTTGTGGCTTTTCTCTCGGCCAGCCCGAAACAAAAGACAAAACATTATTTAACACATTCATTATATAGATTTTACTAGTATTGGTACAATAATCTGTTTATAGCACTTGTTTAAATACATTATTATCAATCCAATATTGATCGTATGCCTCTATGTGTTGGTAAATAAACCATTTTCAATACATATATTGAATAAAACATGTAGATTGCAAATACCCTGTTTTGCGATTAAATGTGTGTTTACCCTGTTTAATTAAGTTTTTAAAAAAATGAGATACACTACATTTATTTTGAGATTATATGGTTCTGGGCATACATTATTAATTTTATTTGTGCATGTCTTAAAAATCTGAAATTTGGTTTTAAAACCAATTAACCTTCATACATGATTAGGAGGAGGAGATGCATGTAACACACAACATTTACTCCCGCCTTTCATTTAAAAGAGCCAGTCATCTTTTTGATAAGACTATTTACTTCAAGTACATTTGCAGAAGCTGGACCAGCCGGAAAAACACAACTTTTTAGTATAATTTGAGCTTAACCTGTTAGCTTTTTCTTAGTAAGAGGGATCATATTTCATCTTAAAGGCATGATCTTTCTAATGATCTATAGTTTGTCAAGATTAAATAAAGACTTAATTTATTTATGGAGAACATATACACCACATGTTAGCAGGTTAAAAAAAGTAGACATTTATGATGCCAAGGTTGTGGGGTTTTATTGCTGATTTGAAATGTTATTAAAATGTAATCTTGACAAACCAAGTTGCCCAAGATGACTGCGGACTTCAACTCCACTTGATTCTCTCTTACTTTTGTCCTCAGACATCGTTAACACCCCTAAACCTGATGAGAAAGCCATCATGACCTACGTGTCCTGCTTTTACCATGCTTTCGCCGGTGCCGAACAGGTAAAAGTCGCCACAAATCAAATTTCATTCAATTTCTAATAAGATCAGTAAGATCAGTTTGTGTAAATGATTGAAGGAAAATGATTTCAGTAATGCATTGAGCTTCCAGACGCACTCCAGCGTAACGCAGAGTAAATGAACGTGTAAATGAAAGTAAATTAAGTGAGGAGACTTGGATACAGGCGCATTAACTCCACACAGAATTGGTTATGTCACTAAATGAGCTGCTGGTTTTCTCCGTCTCTCGTCAGGCCGAGACGGCTGCTAACAGAATCTGCAAGGTTCTGGCTGTGAACCAGGAGAACGAAAGGCTGATGGAGGAGTATGAGAAACTGGCCAGTGAGGTGAGGAGATCTGCATGCTTCACAAACCTGTGCAACACTGATTCCAATAGAGTGTTCCAAAAGTTCCAACGTTCCAAAACTTCCAAAGTTCCAAAGACGAGTTAGAATAGTTTGTAAGTGTGTGATTATAAACTGTTTAAGTGAGTAGATGAGTTTTACTGGTCAGCTTGATGATGTTTAATGTTCCCGAAAAGGTCTGTAGTCCCATTTAGCCACTTGATGGCAACCGCCTTTTTCAAGACATTGTAAAGGCGTACAAAAAAAAGTATTTTATGTCGTATAATGAAAATTATTCTTGCGCTTGTGTTCACCGCAGATCTTATTTCAGGCATTAAACCAAAAACCCAGTAAAACAAGACAACTGGAAAAATGCTAACGTTTCTGGGTTTTAGGACTCAGACAAAATACATATAACACAAATATTGGTTGAAATAGTACCTTTTTTTATAAGTGTAACTCTTTTATATCAGTCCTTTTCAATAAGAAACGCATCTTAAACCAGCCTAACCAGTCAGCAAGCTGGTTTCCACAAGTCACGCTGGTGTTTTGGAGACTAGCCGGCTACTGTAAACTTGAGTTTTCAGCCAGGGTAGTAAGTAAAACACTGGTTTTTGGGGTTTTCTGATTGTTTAACTGGTGCTAGCATTTCTAAACGGCCGTAGCCTTGAAACATAGCCGTTTGCATTGCCAAATGCATTAAATGTACACGAAAAATCTATCAAATGACACTGCCCTTAAATTGGCCGGCCATTTCGGATGAAAACTTTGGGTGTTTTAATGGTGAATTTCCACACAAAAAAAAAAAGTAATTTGTTCACTGTTTCCCGTCAGGAGCCATTTAGGTGGCATCTCACTAGGGTTCGGGAAAAAACCTAATCTTGTTCCTTCTAAACCTCCCAACATTGTCTCATGCCCATCATTCTCCGTCCTGACCTCTGTAGTTGTTGGAGTGGATCCGTCGTACCATCCCGTGGCTGGAGAACCGCGTGGCGGAGCAGACCATGCGAGCCATGCAGCAGAAGCTGGAGGATTTCCGGGACTACAGGCGCGTCCACAAGCCTCCACGCGTTCAGGAGAAATGCCAGCTGGAGATCAACTTCAACACCCTGCAGACGAAGCTGCGCTTGAGCAACCGCCCGGCCTTCATGCCCTCCGAGGGGAAGATGGTGTCGGTAAGTCATGAAACACATTGCAAAACTTGGGTTTCTTCTTCAGGCCCCAATTCTGGCCTTTTTGAAAAGCATCTTCCGCATGCTGGTCCTAAGGTTGAAGACTGCTAGCAGCTCCACTTTATCAATAGCCACTCCCACTCCTTAGAAATCAGCCAATCAAACACTGTAAAAAGTGATCAGGTGACTTAACTTTAAATAAATTGAGGGAACTCGTTGCTTTAAAATTATTAAGTAAATAAACTTCATGCTTAATCGAAAAAATTAAGTAATGTGGAATTTTTTCAATTAAGCACTACGTTTATTTACTTAAAAAAAATTAAGGAAACCTGTTTTCCTTAAAATAGTGAATCATGTAAATTGATTGAGATTTGACTCATTGATCAAGGTACGATTCGAAACTAAGCGTGTGTTTGTGTTTTTTGCAGGACATTGCTAATGCATGGAAAGGTCAGCCAATAAAACACTGTAAAAAGTGATCAGGTGACTTGACTTAAAAAAAATTGAGGAAACCGTTAACTTAAAATTATTAAGTAAATAAACTTCATGCTTAATCGAAGAAAAAAAAAAGTAATGTGGAATTTACTTAATAATTTTAAGGCGACAGGTTTCCTTAATTGTTTTAAGTAAGTGAACTGAACACTTTTTACAGTGAATCATGTAAATTGATTGAGATTTCACTCATTGATTAAGGTACGATTCGAAACTAAAGGCCTGTTCACACCGGGACGAATTTCGCGCGTGTTATTCGCCGACGTTTAATGCCTCGTGACTAAACAAAGGGCGCCAATGTGAGTGTGCACACCGACGCGAAAAACTACACGCGTAAAAGCGTCATTTTTTTAAAAACGCCTCGGGGTTTTTTTTTTTTTTTGGCGCCGCGTCAAAAACTATCTGACCAATGAGATTGGCGCTTTTGCTCACGTGTCTGGAGCTTCTGAAGTTACAGTAAAACACAACTTGGGGGCGCTCAAACACAAAACGGTCTTGCCGAGCACACATACGTAACGGCGAAGAAGATATACGCCAAGTCGCGTCTACCATAGATATCCATTATAAAGGCTAGATGTCTCGTCCGCGCTGCTGGCCAATGGAGGTCGACGTCCGCACCTGGCGGCCATCTTGTCACAGGCAGCTCGCTCACTCGTAACATTGTGTTTTAATGGTGCATGTACTTTTTAAATAACCAGAACTTGCTCAACGTTGCGGGAGCGGGCGGTAAAGGTCAGAAATTCGGCGGGCGCGGGCGGGATGAAGAAAACAGTCCCGCGCAGGACTCTACCACAGAGCCCGCCAGAAAGCTTGCCTGTGACAAGATGGCCGCCGGTGAAAACGATAGAGACTCCGCCGTAAGACATCTAGCCTTTATTATGGATATCTATGGCGTCTACACTGCCGGGAAGAAATAAGATGAGGAAGATGCAAGGCAAGATAAATACCGTAAATACTTGCTCTCTTCTTCTGAGTGACAAGCGAGTGTCAGAAGCGTAAAGTTGCGCTGCGCCACCTTGTGTACCGCGGTATTTCTGTTTTACATTAAGCGCCATCTGTTCACTCGGCTCATCGTCAGCGAAAATCGCTTGGGTGTGAACACAAAAAACACATTGAAAAACGCTGGCGAATAACGCGTGCCGATATTCGTCCCGGTGTGTACGGCCCTTTAGCGTGTGTTTTGTGTTTTCGCAGGACATTGCTAATGCATGGAAAGGTCTGGAGCAAGTGGAGAAGGGCTATGAGGAATGGCTCCTCACTGAGATCCGCCGTCTGGAGAGACTCGATCATCTGGCCGAGAAGTTCAAGCAGAAATGCTCCCTGCACGAGTCCTGGACCGGAGGTACTCGTGCTCGGTTCAAATCTAGGAGGTCTAGAATACCTGGAGAAAACTAGCCGTTAGCGTTCCCATTCATCTCTAAAATACGTGATCCTTTCACACTTTCAAAAGAGGAATACTGTGGATCGCTGGAAATCTAGTCACTTCAATGGGAATCCACATTATCTGGAATTTTTTGTGAGGCCAAAACTTTTACTACTGGTTAAAGTTCAGTACTGGGACACTAAAACTGGTACAAATACTTTTATAAAGTAAAAAGTGGGCCAATTTAGTCCCAAGAGATATTGAATTCATACACTTGCATTTATATTAGTACACTTACTACATAAAGAATACTTGGAAAATATACTTTAACTTCATTTAAGTTTACTTAATAATAAATAAACTTCTTTTTTGTCATTTCAATAGGAATCCACGCAATCGTAAATTTTTTCCCATGCAGATTTCGCAACAAAAGTTTATGATTCTTACATATTTTGTGCGTCAGAATAATTTTCTCATATGAACACGACTTTTAGTAGATGTTTAAACCTAAATACAATCGGCAGAAGTAAAAAGCTAAACGTAGGCGATAAACGAATGGTTGTAAGACTCGTGGAGTTTGTTTTGACACGTGAGACTGCGCTACAGAGCGGGTGTAAAACAGATAACGGATAATGAAATGGTTTGTACACTGTAAAAAATTATCGTGATTTTAACGGTAAAAGACTTAAAAATGCTTCAGTGAAAAACTGTTAATTGGTTAACAGAAAGTTTCCTTACTATATACGGTAAAAAACTGTTATAGATCTAATGGTAGATGGTATACACTAATACTGTTAAATTTACAGTTTTTGAAAGTGAAAAAGAACAACTCATTGTATAATTTACAGTGAAAAAACGTAAATTGACATTCCCACAATTCCCTGCGTGACACTTCACATTTTATGTATTTTTGTTGAAATAACTGTTTATTCATAGTTTTCTTAGTTTTTTTCTAATCAGTTATGTACATTAGGGTTTTATGTTACATTTAATGTTTTTAAAAATTCATTTTTAAAATGTCATGTGTGTTACCATGATCGTGTTTAATGTTTGTGTGAATGACACTGTGCAGCTTCTATAATTTCTTGTGGAAAAATAATTGTGACTAGCATTGATTGATCGTGTGACTTTCATCACTGCTGTGATTGTAGGATGTCAGTGTATTACAATGGTACAATAATAATACTTCAATAGATCGGTAAATTAACATTATATCAGATTATGAAATACGGTTTATTTCTGCAAATTTTAATTTTAGTCTGTAAAACCAATAATGTTGCTACCGTATTTTTGACGGTAAAGTTCTGGCAATCACAGCTGCCTTTTTTTTACAGTGTATACAGTAATATACTACCATACATGTTTTCATATCATTATAAACGTATGACTAGATGCTGCATTGGTGGAGAACAGCAGTAGTTTGCCGTCGAGACTGAACGGACGCTGACGTTAGTAGCTCAAGCGGTTAGATAGATAGATTTTAATTGTCCTCGAGAGGACATTTGTTTCCACCGTAGGTGCGTCCATAACTCAAACACACATATCATGTTAAATTATCAACATATCATAATACCAACAGAAATAGTTGCTAACATCACAAAAAAAACTCCAAAAAAGACATAAGAGAGCATACATGACGTATAAATGGGCGATTTCCTAGGTATTTACAGCTCGTAAATATACAGGGTCAAAACTCTTACTATACCTGGCCTTTCTACACATCGGTAACCTATATCTACGGCCAGAAGGAAGGAGGATAAAATATTTGTAAAGTGGATGATCTGAGTCGTTTAAGATTTTTTGTGACTTTCGCAACGTGACAAACAACGTGACAAAAACACGCAAGCCCGACCCAAATGTTTAATGTCACGATTGTTGCCATTTATTTTCATTAGTTTATTTCCAGATGGTCGCTTTTATGCATTCATTAGCCGGCGAAGTTTCATATTTAAAGCTAGTGATGTGAGAAAGCAAACTGTATCGTCATGCAAACGACAGTAAACAAATCAGTAACGCATTTGATTTCAGGTCTTTTTTATCATCACCGTAATACATATCTTGTTATTTTGATCATCATCAAGTGTCGTAAAATAGAAGCAAATAACGTGTGAGAGTATACATACAATATACGTGTCTAACTTCAATACTATGGCCTTAGTGTAGATATATAAAGATGGCCAACTTCAAGCATGTATGGATTAATATGAAATGGTAACCCTTTACGATGTGTCCATTTTTAACTGTAACTAAGGTTAATAAAAGTATTGTTAATTTGTTATTGTTTAACAATACATTTTAAAGTTGTATCTCTTAAAATTAGTTAAAACACTATGAACCAACATGAATGTTCAAGGTATAATTAATATATTTTTATATTAAAAAGTATAGAACACTTTCATGGTTCATTGTTTTTCAATTTTTGTAATGAAGTTTAGCACTATTTTATGTGTTATGCTTGTTTTCATTCAGTATCCATCGGTTGATTAATCGGTTATCGGTCAGCGTGGTCCAACCTAGTTATCGTTATCGTTAATATCCACTATCGGTCGACCTCTACTTCATACATCATTACACTATTGGCACTAGACAACGGACTTAATTGCCTGCAAAATGTCTCTATTGTACTCCATCTTTACAGGAAAACGAACATATGCAGGCAGTCCAGAATGCGTTTCTGATTTGAGGTTCTCCGTTTGCAGGGAAGGAGCACCTGCTGTCTCAGAAGGACTACGAGACGGCCTCTCTGATGGAGATCCGGGCCCTCATGAGGAAGCACGAGGCGTTCGAGAGCGACCTGGCCGCCCACCAGGACAGAGTGGAGCAGATTGCAGCCATCGCTCAAGAGCTGAAGTAAGAAGGCTTTAATGGGTGAATCTCACGAAACCTGTCAGAAACATGTCTGGGTCATATTTCACCCCAAAATCAAAAGAATGAAATGCGTAATAATATATTGTTGTTATGCAGGTGAAACTCGAAAAATTTGAATATCATGCAAAAGTTCATTTATTTCAGTAATTCAACTTAAAAGGTGAAACTAATATATTATATAGACTCATTACATGCAAAGTGAGACATTTCAAGCCTCTATTTGTTATAATTTTGATGATTATGGCTTACAGCTTATGAAAACCTTCTAGCTATCTAATTTTGAATTTGGGGTTTTCATAAGCCCATATTCAAATATTGTAAATATCATATTCAAATTTTTCGAGTTTCACCTGTATGCTAATATACACTCACCTAAAGGATTATTAGGAACACCTGTTCAATTTCTCATTAATGCAATTATCTAATCAACCAATCACATGGCAGTTGCTTCAATGCCTTTAGGGGTGTGGTCCTGGTCAAGACAATCTCCTGAACTCCAAACTGAATGTCAGAATGGGAAAGAAAGGTGATTTAAGCAATTTTGAACGTGGCATGGTTGTTGGTGCCAGACGGGCCGGTCTGAGTATTTCACAATCTGCTCAGTTGCTGGGATTTTCAGCACAACCATTTCTAGGGTTTACAAAGAATGGTGTGAAAAAGAAAAAACATCCAGTGAGCGGCAGTCCTGTGGGCGAAAATGCCTTGTTGATGCTAGAGGTCAGAGGAGAATGGGCCGACTGATTCAAGCTGATAGAAGAGCAACAGTGACTGAAATAACCACTCGTTACAACCGAGGTATGCAGCAAAGCATTTGTGAAGCCACAACACGCACAACCTTGAGGTGGATGGGCTACAACAGCAGAAGACCCCACCGGGTACCACTCATCTCCACTACAAACAGGAAAAAGAGGCTACAATTTGCAAGAGCTCACCAAAATTGAACAGTTGAAGACTGGAAAAATGTTGCCTGGTCTGATGAGTCTCGATTTCTGTTGAGACATTCAGATGGTAGAGTCAGAATTTGGCGTAAACAAAATGAGAACATGGATCAATCAAGCCTTGTTACCAATGTGCAGGCTGGTGGTGGTGGTGTAATGGTGTGGGGGATGTTTTCTTGGCACACTTTAGGCCCCTTAGTGCCAATTGGGCATGGTTTAAATGCCACGGCCTACCTGAGCATTGTTTCTGACCATGTCCATCCCTTTATGGCCACCATGTACCCATCCTCTGATGGCTACTTCCAGCAGGATAATGCACCATGTCACAAAGCTCGAATCATTTCAAATTGGTTTCTTGAACATGACACTGAGTTCACTACTAAAATGGCTCCCACAGTCACCAGATCTCAACCCAATAGAGCATCTTTGGGATGTGGTGGAATGGGAGCTTCGTGCCCTGGATGTGCATCCCACAAATCTCCATCAACTGCAAGATGCTATACCATCAATATTAGGGCTGTGTTGAAAAAATCGATTCACCAATTCTGAATCGATTTTCATATTAATTTCTAAAGATCGATCCGTAACTCAGAGGATCGATTTAATAATAGGCTTACATTTTTCCCATGAACTTTAACTTGCCGCGACTGGAGATCCCTGTATGCGCATTGAAAGGCTTTCAGTCAGCGCGCACACTGTTACAACAACAGGCTTTGAGTGAGTCATTCGTTCATTCAACGAACACGTTCAAAAAAGCTGATTCATTAAAAGAGATGTAATGAAACAAGGTGTTAATTATTTTTAACTTTGAGTTCCACTTTTCAAGGCTCAGCTGAGCAGCAATGCGTCGCATGGGTAACGCTGAAGCTGATGCTTCACTTATTAGAGACCAATATGGCATTGATTCAATGCGTGACTCGCTGATTTTATTTCCCCGCGGCTTCCTCGCGCTGTGGAATGCTGACCAGCGCTGCTGCTGACGCGCATTTATAGTAAATACCCGTGAAGTGAACGTTAAAAGGATGATACGACAAATATTTCGTTTTCCTTTGACACGGCAACCTTTTTCACGAATACATATGACTTCAAAGACAGACGCAGGTAATCGCACGCGCTCTGCCGATCTCTCTCATTCACTGTCTGTGCGAAGCCTCTGTAGGCTACACATCACCACGATAAACAGTCTTGTTTGTTATCATTATGAACTTGTTTAACATTCAATACACATGCATGAAGTTCAAAACAAGCAGTTAAATGTCTATAATAGCCTAATAGTATCAATATGTTGCATAACTACAGTCCTGTAATTCAGGTAACAGCTGGAAAAAACAAAATTCTAAAACTCATTTCTAAATCTCGAAAATCGGATCAGATCGAATCAAATCGAATAATGATAATCGATTCAAGATCTTGAGAATCGGAATCGAATCGATTCTTGAAATTTGAATCGAAACCCAGCTCTAATCAATATGGGCCAACATTTCAAAAGAATGCTTTCAGCGCCTTGTTGAATCAATGCCATGTAGAATTAAGGCAGTTCTGAAGGCGAAAGGGGGTCGAACACAGTATTAGTATGGTGTTCCTAATAATCCTTTAGGTGAGTGTATTTGGTTACACTTTATTTTGATGGTCCCCTTTAGACATTCTGTTGTCTATAATATATTTATAATAATAATTATATACTGTAAGTGTAGCCTAACGTTGCAACTACATGTTACAAAGTCACTTATAGTCAGAAGAATGTCTGTTGGGAAGCATAACAATAAAGTGTTAGCAGATATTATGGAGAGAAGTATATTAATACTCTAATGAGAGTTAGTTTAAAAGTCAACAATGTCTGAAGTGGCCCATCAAAATATGTTTAATAATGAATCCATACATTATTTAACACAATGACAGGTTTCATCCAGAGATCTCCATACAGCTTTTCAAAGGTGCTCAGATTTGTCTTTGTCTCTGACTAGTGAGTTGGACTATCATGATGCCACTTCAGTCAACGCCCGCTGCCAGGGCATCTGCGACCAGTGGGACAACTTGGGAACCCTCACCCAGAAGAGAAGAGACTCTCTAGAGGTGAACACGCCTCAATCAAACTCACATCTATAACAGTTTGAAGGCAAATATTAACTGCCCGCTGTAAAGGTGCAAATGGGAATACCAGTCATGCAAAAATTCTTCAGACACCTTCAACATGTCTCACATTATCACAGTTTATTCGCTATAGTTTAGAAAATGGTAAAAAAAATATGACAAGAACTCGAGAACTAAATCAGTTGATACTGTATTTCACTGGTTTTGTCCATCCTTCTGTTAGACTGTCTCACTCACAGTTGAATTATGTTGAATAGCTGTAAGATGTTAAATTTAACTACACAATTAGATAATACCAGTTTAGCTCAACCGATTACCAAGCAATGCTTCATGTTGTTCAGTCTGTGGTGTAAAAATGCCGCATTAGCAAAAAGAAAAAACACTTCAGCAAAACAAGGTCAGCTCAAAGTGTCTGAATCATTTTTGGCCCCAAATTTGTATTATTTTTACTGGTAGTTGGGTATAATACATCACAGTTTACTTTTGTTTTGCTCTCCTCACTTACATAAATTAATGAACTATAGTGTCCTGCACCCACTTGTAAAAAAATATAAACAATTACATCTGTTTGAATAATCTTTGGTTTGACTGAATGTAAAAAGATTCTCAGGAAATGATTTGTGAACGTTTTTTGCTAATTACTGTAGCCGATTGTTTTCTTTCTTCCACCAGCGTGTAGAAAAACTGTGGGAAACAATTGATCAGCTGTACCTGGAGTTCGCCAAGAGGGCGGCGCCGTTCAACAACTGGATGGATGGAGCGATGGAGGATCTGCAGGACATGTTCATTGTGCACAGCATTGAGGAGATCCAGGTTAGAAGCAGGAACGTTTTATGCACAATTGATTTAATATACTGTGCATTGAGGTGCAGGTTTAAAGATGACACTAAACTGCAATTGCAATGCATTAAACTTCCATAATGCGATGCATTTCCAAGTGAAAAGAATATTCAGCTTGAAATAATACCATAATATTGGGAGAAAGCCTGCAGTCTCTTGCGTTCTCAGAATTGAAAAGCACCAATGTTTATGCCAAAGTCCCAAGTCATTTCATTTGCTGGCCGTCTTTGAAACGCCTCTCGAGCAGCTATTTCAGTCATAGAAGTACTGAATACTGTACTATCTCTCTGAATGGGTAAACATCCATCCAGTTCTCAAAGCTGTTCACTAATGGCGCTTTTCCACTGCATGGTACGGTACGGCTCGGCTCGCTTTAAATGGCACCACCTCTGTTGAGGTTCCAACCGTACCGTACCGATACTAAAATGTGACGTGAACACACTGCAGATCACTGATTGGTCAGACAGAATCGTCACTACCAGCGTCATTGTATTTGCGAGACATCAAACCCGCTAGATTTAAATAGCCAGTAACAGCCACCGCTGTATAGGGGTGTAACGATATTTGAACCGAACCGAAAAAACGCGATACACCACCCACGATACGTATCGCGATACACTCATGCCGAACCGAACACGCCCCGCCCCCTGCGGCCCCGCCCAGCCCCGGCTCATTGCACCTCATGTGTTATGTGTACACAACGAATACAGGGCTGTTGCCTAACCACCATTAACCACATATAATCGCAATAAGCTCAGTGTTTTGTTACTTTTGATAATAAGCAAGGTGTAATCTTTCAAATTATGTCTATTTGATCACGAAATGTAAACAATAAATGCCGTTTTGGCGCTCTTAGATGTGGCGTGACAGATATCACTGTATGCATGCGGCAGCGCGGAGCGCGATCATCTCTTCCTCAGTTACAGAATAAACATGAATGGACACCCGAAGGTATGTTGAAAGATACAGTATACTTACTGAAAGGCATCATAACTCGTGTAAACACTCAATCAGTGTTTCAACAGCGGAAATACGTCAATAAAACGCTTAGTTTTTCACATAGCTTTATATTTACCTCAGGCAAGTCATTCAGTGTCCACAGCTTGCTAACTCTTTCACTAAATAAATGCTATATATTAGCCTATATATTATATTTTACTTAACCTGTTTATGATATCTTGATTATTTAATGTATGTTTAAAATAGTTGTCATGAAAATAACAGCAACTGTGTAAATTATTATATAACAATAACAAATTAGAGTAAAAACATGTTAATGCAAAAATTGCCTTATGTGCAGTTTACATGTTTTCATACAATTTGTTATTTGAGTGTTGATTATTATTATATCATTCAGGCTAAAAGTCTAGGCTCGATTGTTAAGCTTTAATGTTATAGTAATGTGCAAGTAAGGGCTGTAGTTTACAGCATTAGCTGAAACGTTTACTTGTAATTGAATTAATTTAAAGACAAGGACACAATTTGTTCATTAAAGCACTGTTTAATAAAAAATAAAAGCAATTTTAGCTTTCTAAACCCCCCCACCCCACCGAAATGAACCGAACCGAACCGAGACCTCAAAACCGTGGGACGAACCGAACCGTCAGGTTTGTGCATCGTTACACCCCTAGGGCACCTGTTTTAAAACCACTTGCTTGAAGAAAAAAGAAAGAAAAAAAACTTCCAATCGTGGTCAGCGGACGAAATGTAGACGTTCCTCTCGTTGGTTGCCGAGGAGCGGATAAACTATAACGATCAGACTATAATCCCACACACTTAGAAGCGGTACTAACGGCAGTGGAAAAGCAAACCGAGCTGAAGCGAACCGAGCCGTGCGGTGCCGTACCGAGTCGTACCACGCAGTGGAAAAGTGCCATAAGCTTATGATTAAACTTTATTTGAAATCACCAATGAAATTTGACAACTGTCTCATACATTTTGTATCTAAATGATCAAATCATGACAAAAAATGCATCATAAGTGCCTGTCTTAGAACACTGATGACTTTACCAATTGCTGATTGGCTGTTTTATTTGGAAGGCGGGACTTATTCCGCCATATTGCACAGTGCACCTTCTCCCATTCAGAGTAATATGAGTGCATCGTCTTTGTATAGTCTTTGTTTAAACACTACTATAGGACATTCGCTGGTTTTTGAACGAAGAAACTATTTTAACTACAGCTTTGATGTTTTTAATCTCCATTTGTCTTTCAGAGTCTGATCACAGCTCACGACCAGTTCAAGGCCACCATACCAGAAGCCGACAAGGAGCGCATTGCCATCATGGGCATCCAGAACGAGATCACGAAGATCGCTCAGACCTACGGCATCAAGCTGGTCGGAGTCAATCCATACACGGTCCTCAGCCCACAGGACATCAGCAACAAATGGGATGCTGTGAGTACAGAGTACACAAACACACACACACACACACAATTTCAGGCCTGCCAACTCTCACGCATTCGACACTTTTCACACGCAGGCTAACATTTACCTCAGGAAAGCCACATAATGACCTTAACACGTTAGTTGGCTAGAAAAATTTGCTATAGAGAGGAGTATTTTGCTAAATATGTGCACTATATTACATATTTATTATATTTTTACTTGTATCATTAAAATATTATAACGTTGTTACTTGTTTTTATAATAAAAACCCCATTATATTTAAATTTGAGTTGTTATTTTTAACCTTTAATAATAATAACACCAGCTGACAGGGCTCTCTGTATGTTTACAGCATTAGGTCAGATTTTTTTGTTTTTTTCTTGAGAAAAATAACTTGTATCTATACTATACCTAATTTTTATTCAAATGCATCGATATTGAATTAAGATCGGAATCAATAAATTGGAATAAATGTATAGTGTGTTTTTATTGACTTTTGTATTTTAGGATGCCTGTTAAAATCTGGCTAGGGACAACAGATGGAAACTAGCACTTGTAGCTAACTCTGGCTTGTAACTTGTTTGTTGATCAATGAGCATTGTCCCTATCAAATCAAAATAAATGAAGTGGAAAGTGTGGTCTGTAGGTGAGGCAGCTGGTTCCCCACAGAGACCAGATGCTCCAGGAGGAGGTCGCAAGACAACAGGCCAACGAGAGACTGAGGCGCTCGTTCGCCGCTCAGGCCAACATCATCGGACCCTGGATTCAGACCAAGATGGAGGTGAGCTTGTTCAACAGGTGTTGAGTGTAATGAGTGTTGGGAAGTAACTAAAGAACAACTGTCTTTTGAAGCTCATATTAACAGTGTTACCCGTTCTGCGTTCTTTCAGATTAGGAATATAAATCGTCTGCGTCCTGTCCTTTCACTCGAGTAGCGCTACGCTTGTGCTTGCTCTTGTAACATCACGAATCGACTATTGTAATGCTTTGTTTTATGGGCGTCCTTCCAAAATCTCTTCATAAGGTCATTGGTACAAAATGAGTCATTACCAAAACTTCCATTTCTGAACATATTTCTCCTGTTTTACTAAATTTGCATTGGCTCCCAGTTAAATTCAGTGTACATTTTAAAATTTTACTTTTAACTTACAAAGCACTTTACAACTTGGCTCCTTCATATCTTCTAGAAACTCGAAAAATTAGAATATCGTGCAAAAGTTCATTTATTTCAGTAATTCAACTTAAAAGGTGCAAAGTGAGACATTTCAAGCCTTTATTTGTTATAATTTAAGGTTTTCATAAGCTGTAAGTCATAATCATCAAAATTATAACAAATAAAGGCTTGAAATATCTCACTTTGCATGTAATGAGTCTATATAATATATTAGTTTCACCTTTTAAGTTGAATTACTAAAATAAATGAACTTTTTTCGAGTTTCACTTCTGTTTCAGTTCATCAAGTAAAGGTACATTAAAGTAGTTACAAGGTTTTATTTCAATTCACATTTATTTGAATGATTTTTAAAAATGGGTTTAGTTTACTTTAATAACCAATAACTGATAAGGAGGAAAAATAACCATGTTTAATTTCTTTGAATTATGATTAGCTTTTAGCATTTAGCTTGGTTGTGAAGCGACACTGTTCGCCGTTTCAGACTTTTGTTCTTCCTCTTCTAATAAACATTTGTTAACTATCTCTGTCTTTCTGTTATTAGGAGATTGGTCACGTGTCGGTGGATATCTCCGGCTCTCTGGAGGAACAGATGAATAATCTGAAGCAGTACGAGCAAAACATCATTAACTACAAATCCAACATTGACAAACTGGAGGGAGATCACCAGCTCATTCAGGAGGCCCTCGTCTTCGACAACAAACACACCAACTACACCATGGAGGTACACACACACACACACACACACACACACACACACACACACACACTATGCGATTCCAGATAGGCTTAATTTTCAGAAGAACCATATGATCTTCCTAGTGCAAAACTTAGTGTTGCATTATACGGAAGAACGGGGCTAGTTGTCACACTTCCTGTGAATATTTATTTATGAAAATCAATTTCTGTACACATATACACATTCAAGTCTTGACAGCAGCAAAGCTTTTAAAATGTGAACTAATATTGACCCTATAGCGGGCTAAGTTGTCACAATGGGAACCTTTTGTTTTATCGACACTGTTTTAGGAGGAACACCTTTATTTGAAATATAGGTAACAAAAAAAACGTATTTAAAAAATGTGTTTTATTTTTAATTATTTAATTACTTTTTAGCAAAATTTAAATAGTAAAACTATTATGAATCACAAAAAAATCAGGAAAATATCAGCAATTATAAAAAATTTAACTTTTTTGTACAGTATATTAATGATTTAACCTGGTCTCCCCTATATTTGTTCATAATATTATTAATAAAGGTGCAGTGTGTGATTTTAGCGCCATCTAGTGTTGAGGTTGCGAATTGCAAGCAACAGAAGTTACGGTGGCCGACAGGAAATGATGTCGTCGTCTGAGACAGCAGAGAGTAGCCAGTTAAACAACGAGGTTTCTTTACAAAGATACATTAAGAAATTAGGTTTACTTTATTATTCAGGAAAAACGATATGTTATTGCGAATATTATTGTTACCTGTTCATCATTGTGTCTGTGTTTTATTCACTGACTTAAGCTCGATCTTTGCACGAAGAACAACACAGTGACGACACGCGTTTGTCCGTTCAGGGCCACCGTAGAAACATGTCGATGTGTGTAGATAGACATGGCTCATTCTCAGGTAATAAAAACATAACGGTTCATTATGTAACGTCTTTACACACCACTGAAAACATAGTTATGTATATGATATTGCATTTCTGTCAACAGATCCTCCTGAATATTAAACAATCCACCTTTAACCCTGTTAACTGGCACCCCCCTTTTTTTTGCATAGACATAAAAATCACTATCCAAACTTAAATGGTTGTAATTCAGGAATGCTTTGGAATATAGACCTATGGCTGGTCTTGTTTTAAAGAAGACATTTTCCAGATTATTGTAGAAGTCTAGAAATTGTAAAAAATGAAACAGAAAAAAAGTTATATAAGTTTGAGTTTATGAAATTGTGTAATGTAAAAATATAATGATTAATATTTTATATAAGATATATATATTACAAAATATATTTTACTCTAAAACTGCAAGAAAATTAAAGTCAAATATCTGAACAAGTTGTATTCCAAATTTTAGGTTGATATCTCAAAAAATGAGCTTTCAGTAAGATTTTATTCGGGCGCAGTACCCAACTTTTTCACTAGGTGAACACCAGACTTCATTACTGCCCATATAAGGGCGCCTCCATTTTCATATGTTTTGAGTGATCTGAACCATGTATTTCCATAATTTTCATACAATTTATGAAGTAGACATCCTATTCAGAAGTAGTATGGGTGGTTTGGCAGTATTTGATTTGAATTAAACCTCTAATAAATGCATAAAGACTACGTTATAGCGTTATAGCTCGCAGCCGCATTACAAATCGAGAATCCATACATTTTTCTTTATATTTAAAACATTTTCAGACCTTTTTTTCTCATAAAATGGAATTGGTGTTATCTTTTGAACTCATGGCATGAAAACAAACTGAGGTTTCTACCAATCTTTCATGATTTTTCATGATTTTTCATGTTTATTGTTATTTCAAAATAAAGGCCTAAATACTCCTAATGAATATGAAATATTCTTGTTGCAAATTGATACATTTCTGCTCCTCTGTAATATATTTTAGATAACAGCCACCAAATATGAAAACTACAGATTTTAAGCTTTCAAATGATATATAGTTTGGCAATATTACTTTAGGTTTTTACTAAGATATTATTGTTTTAAACATGCAATGGCAAATGGGCCCGCCGCCGTACTCTTTACAAGCTCACCATTAAAATAAATCAGAGGTAAAAAGACAGCAAAATACATAACAAATGCACATTCCCTGATTGTGTCATTCCCTCCTCCAGCATGTCCGTGTGGGATGGGAGCAGCTGCTCACCACCATCGCTCGCACCATCAACGAGGTGGAGAACCAGATCCTGACCCGCGACGCCAAGGGCATCAGCCAGGAGCAGCTCAACGAGTTCAGAGCCTCCTTCAACCACTTCGACAGGGTCAGTGCGACGCACGGCAACATTCACATCTGAGCCAGGTATACAAGTGGATTCATGACTGTGTTTAACTTGCAGAAGAGAAACGGCATGATGGACCCCGACGATTTCCGCGCATGTCTGATCTCTATGGGTTACGATCTGGTGAGTGAAAGGGAAGCTCCGCCCACTTGCATATAGCCACACCCCTTTATAAAAAAACATTGTGACAAAAATGATTTATCCTCACTAAACTACATGCAGTTATTATTCAAAGGTTTAGGGTTAACACGTTTAAAAAAAAAAATTTTAAAGTCTCTTCCGCTCACAAAGGCGGTGTTTACTTGAACAAAAATACAGTAAAGTGGTAATATTGTAAAATAGCTATTTTTATTACCTGTTTTCTATGGAAACTTGTTTCCGCCACAAAATAAAACATTTTAAAAGATAAAGGCGACTTTTTATCTCACAATAGTTAAATCTCGTAATTCTGACTTTCTCAGAATTGCTTTAGACTTTATTACACGCAATTGCGACTTTATATCTCGCAATTCTGTCTTTATAACTCGCAATTGTTAGAAAAAAAGTCTGAATTGTGAGATAAAAAGTCGCAATTGCTTTTTTTACATTTTACACAATTTTATTTTATCAATGTCTTTACTGACACTTTTGAACATTTTTAGGCATCCTTGCTGAATTAAAGTATTTCTTAAAAAAAAAAAAAAAAACTTAAACAAGAATTAAAATCTTACTTCAAAACAAGAATTTTTCATTTTCAAATATTTTGCCAATTTTTTTATCAAATAGTTTTACTACTTAAAATAATAATTCAAAGTTAAATTAACTACAAATAATTTGCCTAAATGTCCTAAATAAAGGTAGGCCTATCACACATTTGAATTTTTTTCCGACACATTTGACTATTTATTTTATTTGGTTAAATTCTGATTTAAAAAACAATAATTCAATAAATTATTTTGGTGTCATTTTTAAAGGTTTTTCTCTTTTTAGTTGAACACGATTTTGTAGCAAACCTCTCCATCATACTAAAAAAAAAAAAAAACATGTATGTCGATATTTTGCCAACCTCCTACCAGGACCTCAATAGATGCTTTGCAGAACACCAATAACTGAGCACAAAGGTAAATGTGTATCTCGAACCTCATTGGCTGTTTCCTGACAGGGTGAGGTGGAGTTCGCCCGCATCATGACCCTGGTGGACCCCAACAACACGGGCGTGGTCACCTTCCAGGCCTTCATCGACTTCATGACGCGCGAGACCGCTGAAACCGACACTGCTGAACAGGTCGTGGCCTCCTTCAAGATCCTGGCCTCCGACAAGGTGAGATCAAGATCCGGTTTCACAAAGATAGACTTTTGACTACGGCTTAGATAGTCAGACTTCAGATAGACATCTAAATGTGCGTTACACAAAGCAGTTAAGACTCTGACTATCTTAAGTAGGACAACACTGCAATGCATTTTGGGTAAAATCCGCTAAATTTCCCAAGTAAAATGTCCTTGTAACTGTTACACTCCTCCAACAAACACATATTTCCCACTGGGGTAAACTGCACAGAGCGGTTGAATGCGCTTACTCGATCCGCCATGTTTTTTTGTTTTGAAAAGTGTCTTATTTTACCCAGAATGCATTGCAGTGTAGTCCTACTTAAGATAGTCAGAGTCTTAAGTGCTTTGTGCAACGGTCTGATTTAGATGTCTATCTGAAGTCTGACTCTCTACTATATCTAAGCCATAGTCAAAGTCTATCTTTGTGAAACCGGCCCCTGTCGTTTCTCTTCACTCCATGTGCGTCTCGGGGAGGATTTTGAATTAATCACAAGAACGTGTCTCTTCTTGTCCTTCAGCCCTTCATCACTGTGGAAGAGCTTCGTCGTGAACTGCCCCCCGAGCAAGCCGAGTATTGCATCAGCCGCATGACCAAGTACATCGGCCCCGAAGGGTCCTCTGGAGCCCTGGATTACATCTCCTTCTCCAGCGCCCTCTACGGAGAGAGCGATTTATAAACGTCTTTCATTTTCTCCTTCTTTCTCTCTCCTCTCGTTTTCTCCAAAAGCCCCCAAATGTAGCTTTCAATCTGAGAGAGAGTTAATAATATCCCTCGTTTCCCCCTCATAAATATTCTGTTTTTCTGTCTACACTGCTAGCTTTAACATCGTACTGTGTGTCTTACATCCACCCTATAAACGGAGGGATGATGTGCAACGGGGGTTTTAATCTCAAATTATGCCCAATTTGGATGGCAGACGCTTGTGTCTCCATGCGCATCTGATATGAAGAGTCAACATGGAATCAAAACCGACCCTATTCACGTTCCTAATGGTCTACGCTACGCCAAAGAATGTCTTCATAATCTTTCACCGAAATATAATAACTTGCTCCGCCTCTGAAACGACTTTCTGTTACAGATGATGTCATCTAGGCCGGGAATGATTCGACAAATAGCCATTTTTTTAGTTTTGTAGGTAATTGTCTCACTAAAAATCTTGCCAATAGTCAATGCACACACATTCAGATCTGGATTTATTCTGGATATGAAACACTTTTCACCATTCAAATGGATAAAAAATAACTCCCGCCCAACATTTTAAAGGTTAAATGGGTCGTGAATGCGTTTCATGTTGACTTTAGCACACTAAGCCTTATTTTTTTCTCTCTGTGCCTAAAAAAACCTTCCAACGTGATAAAAGATATATTAAAAAGTGTGTTTGTTGATGCTAATAAGCGCTTGTGAAGATGCATGCTGCGTTTATTCTACAGGCATTAATATGCGAGAGAGACCCCCCTCTTGTTTGGTCTGTACTGTATTTTTAGACCCCAAAAAGCACTACTAGTGTCCAGTGTCTTCTTAATATGAAACTGTGAGAACAACTGATTCGTCTCCACACAGAACGATGTGTGTCTGTATGTTGTGTTGTCATGTGTCACCCCTTTAATATTGTTTATGATGTACGTCTTTCAAAGCAAATTCATGATTTGTTTTTCTTTTATTTGGAGCGGATGTGCCAAATTATCAACCAAAGCCAGTAAATGAACTTAAAGATGTTATGGCAAAGTGTATGTGTTGTAGCTACCGACCGGAAAAGTTTCTGCTAGCAAAAGTGCTGAACTAGAACCAGGTTTGCCTTAAACCCATCTGGAAAGACATTGAAATCCAGGGCCGTACAAGAAGGATTCATTAAATAAACGCCTGGATATCGATGCAGTTGTGCTTATTTTGAGGCATGGTTTCACAGACAGGGCTTAGATTAAGCCGGGGTTCAATTAGGACATCTAAGTAGCTTTTATAAACGTGCTTTAGGACAAATAAAACATTTCTAGTGTGAATCCTGAGACAAAAACAATATCACTGATATGTTTTTTTTTTTTTTTTGATAGATCACTGCAAGTTGCTTTCATTTAAAATATCTTAAACATGCATTTTAGTCGGGACTAGCTGCCTTATCTGTGAAACCGGTGGGTTAAGATTCTTGTACACACACCTGTAATAAATAGTCCACTCAAAAGTAAAGTTCTGTCATCATTTACTCACCCTCATGTCGTTCAAACCTGTATGAGGAAATTCTGTATGTTTGGTGAAGTTGACCAGGATCTGTCAAGAAGATCGAAGGCCTAGCACTCCATATATATTCCAGGTTTTCTGATGATATATGTCAGCTTGTGAAAAACATACATTAATATGAGTTTAAAGGCCCGCTCGAACCAAGAACGATAACTATAAAGAACTATATTAGCGTCGACGCAACATTCTGCTTGTTATAAACGAGCCGTTATGTCTCTGCCGCTAAATGTTCGCGCTCTTTTACGCTGGCTGGATTCTGATTGGCTGTCAATGTCTTTATTGTTAATCAGCTGGGAAAATGTCGTTCTGAAAACTGGAATCCGGCGATTTCGTTCATTTTTGTTGTTGTCATTGTTTCGGTGGGGATATTCTCGTAGATTTGAACGATTATTAAAACGTTATATTTATAGTTATCGTCCTTGGTGTGAAGGTGCCTCTAGACGAGAGCGATATTCTGGTTTTAAACGCGAGTAAATGATGACGGTTTTTCGTTTAACAGTGATTCACTGTTGAGCACACGGTGTCGAAAAGAGAGAAAGGGTCTCCGGTTCTTTTAAAGGAAAGTGTTGGATGTTCTGGAAGTTTTGAAAGGAGATAGAAGGATCTGATGCCTTCATCCTCTGACAAGCCTTGACGTTGGTTTAGTTTCTGGCGATTTTCAAATAATTTCAATTACAGATGTTATTTTTATCCACCACGATGTGATTTCTGGGTAAATGTATTAAGATCACTTCATGGTGAGCACCTCTCTGTGGGTATCCATCAATATTTGCTTTTCAAACACACAGTATTAAAAGTTAAATCGAAAACCCCAGAATAAAACGTCTCAAAATTATGTCATTGTGTGTTTCTGCGGTTTATTGTGTTTCCCTCAGTTGTCTCCAGTAGGGGGAGCTTTAGGATCTATAGGTTCATTCCTGGGATTATGTGCCTTGTGTCCCCATAAAGAGCATGATCTTATACTGCCTTGAAATGTTGAACAATATCAATTTTAAACCTGTCTTAGTAGATAACGCCATTTGGAATCTAAAAATATTAAAGATGATTAAAAAATTAAGCATTTTACTTTACAGCATTTTGAACCAACATATATCACAATATATCATATGTCCCTTGGCCTGTATAGCCTATTTTCATGATAAATACAACACTTACTATACCTTTTTTCAATTTTTCTTTCTATTGTTGGTTATATTAATGATTACAGTAATTATTCTCTCTGATATAGCCTATATACTTATTTTTTTTCAATTATTAAATTTATTTTAAGAATTAAAATCAAGTTTTTTAGCTTACCTCTCAACTTATTGTCCACACTGTTATTTTTGACTACTTTCCCTTTAAATGAAAGTTGGAAAAATTAAATGACATCATATCATAAAGCAGTCAAGTGAGTGAGATCCTCGATTATTTTAAATATCTAATATTATTGTCCACCGTGTTCTTCAAGAACATTTCAATAGCATTTCAGCTCATTAGAAATATATTAGCATTACACTAATAGTTTATTATAAAGTTGTTTTATTCAGTATTCAAAATTGTATATTAAAAGTGCAAAAATAATCAATATAAATAAAAACTTTATCTTGTACATTGCAAAATAAACACATGAGAGTACATTTAAAAAGTACAGCAGCATATATAATCTCTTGAACATAATACATTATAATAAAGATCAGTGAAATGCTATGGCAGAGCTATATTTATAAAAGATTTTGTAGTACATTTCAGTTATAGCTACTGAAATGTACACTATGAATATTACATCACTAAATTAGCATCACAATGCAATTTTCTGAAAAAATGAAAGTTACGGAAAAACAAAAGTGAATAATGCATTATTTACAAACTTAAGGTGATGATACACAGGGCAACTTTTTGAGCAATGTTGCTGGGCAATCTTGCCGAGCGATTGTTGCTTGGGCACTTTCCCATTGAAAATGGGCAGCATTACATTTCTATCTGGAAACTTTAGGTCGGTTGTGGGCCCTGTGTCTCATCTGGTTGCCCGTTGACGGCAACATTGCCCAGCAACATTGCTCAAAAAGTTGCCCTGTGTATCATCACCATAATTATGAGTCATTCATGTAAAAATCTGTATTTTTAATAGTTTTTTGGTAAAGCTGCAAGTCACTTGTCCTAGTTGTCCTGGCATCCAATTTTTTGCACAACTTCTAATTCCCTTAAATCTTTGCAACAGAGGTGAAGAGAGTGCATGTTAGGATGACCACAATAGACACGTTCATATGAAATATAGGTTTAAATAAACCTCAATTGTCAATATACAACACACCTTCTAATTCCCACAGGTTGCTTTAGCTTTATTGCTGCAAATAACTATATCAGTGACTTTGATTGAACTCTGCTCACTGTACGAGGTGTTGGGCTTCTTCAGTGTAACTCATAGAGTGCTGTAGTACGACAGACAGAGGAAAAGTGGACACTCATGTCCAGCTTGATGAGGATATAGTCAAAGCTTTGAAAGGTAAACTGAGAAGTCAACGAAATTCTAATGCGTTTGATAAATTCTTCTTCCCTTCTTCACGGATCCTGTGATAAAGCAGTCTTCAAACACTAGTATCTGAACCACAAGCCCTCAGTTGCAGAAAATGAGTCGAACTCAAAGAAGTGAGTGTCCACTTGAAGATGAAGATGTGCCATTCAAACTCTTCTGTTTCTTTGGTTCAGCCATTTGTAGGCCTTCGACTCCTGAAATGAACACGTTGCTAACATTTTCCAGCCAAGATATTTGATATCTTGGTATACGAAAAGATAAGATTTTGTATTTTGAATAATATGATGTTGAAATTCTTCTAGTACAAACATATAATGGACAAAAGTGAACAACATATTCATTTTAAGTATGCTTATTGCGATGCTTAATAATAGTTGACAAATGTTAATAATACAGTATAAGTTGGTACATTGTACATGTATTTTTTTTCTTCAAAATATTAAAAGGATAAATACATAAATATTTCGAATATATTGCAGAAGGCCTAAACATTTATAAAGTACATAAACCCACTAAAACATTAATCATTATACAAAGTGCATGCATATACTTTAAGTAAGTATGTTTTCTGTAAATACACTAAAACTCCACTAAAAGTATGTTTGAGTTTAGCATATTTCTTAAAAGTGTAACTAAGCATATATTTATTACCAATGTACTTGTAGTATAATTTTTTAGAAATATATTCAAATGCATTTCTACATATTTTAATGCACTTTAAATAAGCGTGTTGGAAATACACATGTATTATAAACATGAATTTCAAGTATTTTTTTAATACATTTACGTCTTTTTCACCTGGGTGACCCATGCGTATTCCAGCACACTCTGATTATTGATAAGATCATAATAGCCTTTTAATCAGGGGCTGAAATTGAATTTTGATGTACTTTGTGCAGTAGATACACCATCAAATGTCCATAACTGAATCACGATGATCCTCATAGAGAAAGGTCAATATAAACAGAGTCAGAGTTAATTATACACCACAGAAAATAATTTCCTTATCGGCAAAAGGAAAATCCTGTCCTGGCTCCAGTGATTTGCTCTCACATCATGAACTGCTTCATTGTGTTAAAATAAAAAAAAGAAACAAATCCATTCAGCATAGCTTTATGGTACTTGAAGATCCATTGCTGAAATCAACCTGAGTTGAGATGAGAGGATTGTTTCCATAGATGTGTGCTGGGCTAAAGTGGATGAAGTGTGGGGTGTTTTCATAAGCTGGTTTGAATGGGTCGACACCAGACTGGCCTTCATTATGAAGATTGGCGGCTGGTCTTAATCTAGATTTACTTTTTCATCTCATTCGGGAACGACATAAACGTTTTTACTGATGCAAAGGGAATGCTAAGCTGCACTGTAAGCGAGTGTGCTTGGTACAAAGCGTCCTGTGACAGTGAAGGCAGATTGATATTGCATTGCATAATGCATTAATACTCATATACGGTATGCAAAGTATAATTAAATGCCTTGAAAAGCCGTATTCTGCTTTTGCTGAAATGTGCATTTCATAAGAGCACAATGCATGAAATAAGGATATTTTTCAGAAATTGGTGTTTGATTCCTCCAACATTGCACCTCATCCTTGCACATTCATAATACCATATTATTACCATTCTTACTACTGCCAGTATGCAAACAGTATGTGTCCCACAATGCAGTGCGCTCGATATGACCTTCCATTTCTGCAACCTGACAATAGCTACACTGTAAAAAATAATCGTGATTTTAACTGTTAATTGGTTAACGGAAAATGTTTCCATACTATATACGGTAAATAACTGTGATAGATATCATGGTACATTTAATGTAATTTTACTGTAAAATACCGTTTTTGAAAGTGAAGAAAAACAACTCATTGTATAATTTACAGTGAAAAAACGTAAATTGACATTCCCACAATTCCCTGCGTGACACTTCACATTTTATGTATTTTTGTTGAAATAACTGTTTCTCCATAGTTTTCTTTGTTTGTTTTTTCTAATCAGTTATGTACATTAGGGTTTTATGTTACATTTAATGTTGTTAAATTAATGTCTATTGCATTTTTTTTTTCATGTGTGTTCCCATGATTGTGTTTAATGTTTGTGCGAATGACTCTGTGCAGCTTCTAGATTAGTATTAGCTTTTTGTGGAAAAGCTGCTTGTGACGGGCTTTGATTGATCATGTGACTCTCATCACTGCTGTGATTGGTGGTTTACAGTGTATTACAATGGTACAAAACAGAAATCAATATTTCAATAGGATGGTAAATTAACTTTATATCAAATTATGAAATACGGTTTATTACTGTACATTTTAAGTTAGGTCTGTTAAATCAATAACGTTGCTACCGTATTTTTGACGGTAAAGATCTGGCAACCACAGCTGCCGTTTTTCTACCGTAAAAATTACGGTTTATTTTTTAGTGTGCAAAAACCAGTTGGGTGCTTCCTTATAATGAGTAGCGTGCCATTCAAATTTGGTGTGACGTATTCTTAATCTGGTCATAACTATTTCTTCTTTTCTATTCCCTCCCCTATTCTTCACAGCCCAAAACTTTATATTTTGTATAGCATACAAATGTCTCCCTTTGGTTTCCCTGTCCCACCGATGTTTCCATTCTCTAATGGCTTCTTTCCATATTATTCTCTTTCCTTCAGATTTTGACAACTTAATATTTGCTTGAATATTCTCTTTTTTAACAGTTTGTTTGGCTGATTTGTCCACTGTCTCATTACACACAATGCGTTTGGCAAACCAACTTAAAGGTGCTTTACCACCACCTACAGGACTGGGGTATGGACAGCAGCTTGACAGGAAGGAAGGATGAGAAAAAAGAAGAAATAAAAGACAAAAAACTATATATTCATTTTAAATTCTTTCACTTATCCCTATATTTGTTTTAGATAATTCATTAGGAGACCTACATTTTCCAAGACTTTGTCTTTCCCAGCAGATTTTCTAGTCATGTTTTGTTTTCCACCTTGTATTTCTAACGCCATTCTTTCTTCCTCATATCTTTTACAATCTAATAATTTGTGTTTTATTGTCTCTTGTGTGTTGCAGTGGGTGCAAAGTCCAGTGGGGTGTTTTCCTATGTAATGAGAAATGTAAATCATGACCTATTCTAAGTCGAGTAATTATCTTTTCTTCTTTTGGATTCCTGCCCTGTAAAGCTTAGTTACGTCTACTTGTTTTTCTACATTACATAAATGTCGTCCAGTGTCAGCTATGTCCCAGTATTCTTGCCATATTTTGTTTGTATGTCCCTTTATAATGGTTTTAATCTCTGCTCTACAACGGTATTGTATATCAACTGTTTCATGTTTTATTGATCCTTTTGCCAAAACATCTACAATCTCATTCCCTTCCACCCCTACAGGAACCCAAAGGATGACACATCTTGCCCTCTATACAGTGTTAAAAGCAAGTGGAATATTATTTTATATCTTGTCTGCATGATGCTTTCCCAGATTGTACACTAGATAATGCAGATAAGCTGTCAGAAGCTATGGTTACGTTTTGGTTCTGATTATAACCGCTGTGTGAAAACCTTCAGAACTGTTTGGTTATAAAAGTGGAGTGGAGATTTATGGCGCGTTCGAAGCCGTTGTAAATTACCAACGGCTTCGTTGTAAATCCCCCCCCCCCCCCCACCCCACACACACACACACACACACACACACCTGTGACCGCATTACATTAGTGTTACTGCCACGGCCGCATTAACAATAGGGCTAGGCGGCTATATGGGGAGGCTGCAGACCACCTGGAGCCGGCAGATATACGCCCCTGGCAGTTTTACGCCCCGGCAGTTTAAGGACCCTGTTGTTCCTGATGCGTCCAGTAGAGGGATTTACCGCGAAATAACATAATTAAATCGACGCTTACACATTAATATCCCGTCCATAGACTTGACAATTTTGTGTTTTTTGTTAATTTAACAGTGTAGATCTCCACGGATTAAAGGTGCAATGTGTAACATTTTTGAGTATCTATGAACAGAAATGCAATATGACATCCATAACTATGTGTTCAGTGGTGTATAAAGAACTTACTTAATAAACCGTAATGTTTTTATTACCTTAGAATGAGGCATTTATATCTACATAGGCGCGGGAATCCCCTTCTATGAAGGTCGCCATATTGTGACGTCATGTTTCTACCGTAGCCGAACGCGAACAAACAGCGTTACAGAGCGCGTTTCGTCACTACATTGAAAGAGAAGCCGCAGGAAGCTAGAAGAAGCTAGTCATAAACACCGTGAGTAGGGACTTTTCCCTTGTCAGTGGTGTAAATATGTAGTTGGATTGTTTCATGTAACTTAATTCTTCTCCCTCGCTGTGTTATGGCTTTGCTATGTGGGGATAAATGTGCTGGCTAAGTTCGTGAGACAGCTGATTAGTAGGCTACTCTTGTCATTGACCGTAAAACAGTTACAGGAATCACCAACCCGTCGATCTTGGAAGCATTTTAAGTCGATCGAGTTTCCAAAATCAGAGAAAACAGCCTATTGTGTGTAGTAAGTGGTGTCTAGGGGATGCGGAGGCGCGCGCGCGCTGTTACAATCACGTGATTTTTGCCGCGCGCACCTTTGGGCTCATGCGGACGCGTCGAGTTTAAACAAGGCTTAACGCTTTAACCAGCTCAGCCACAGTAACAGCTCATATTAGCCAGCTAAACTTTTACTACCCTGTTAGAAAAAATATATAGTTGCATAGTTTCATGTGGTTCTTCTCCCTCGCTGTATTATGGGTTTGCTTTGTGGGGAGAATGTGCTGGTTACGTTCGTGAGACAATCAGCTGATTACTATTATTATATTATGTAAGGTGCATTGTGTAATATTTCTGAGGATCTATTGACAGAGATGCAATATAAAATCCATAACTATGTTTTCAGTGGTGTATAAAGACCTTACTTAATGAACCGTTATGTTTTTATTACCTTAGAATGAGACATTTATATCTACATAGGCGCGGGAATCCCCTTCTATGAAGGTCTGAAGGTATGTTTCTACCGTAGCCGAAAGCGAACAAACAGCGCTAAAGAAACCTCATTGCTTGACTTACTACTCTCTGCTGCTGACTCAGACTCAGACGACGACATATTTTGTCTTACGTCGGCCACCGTAGCTTCTCATTCGAGTTTGAAAACCGAGGGATAGGCCGCGAGTGACTTGCTCTTTGCAATTTGCAAGTTTCACCACTAGATGCCGCTAAAAACGCTACTGCAGTTATAGGCCAATTCACCGTAGGTTTTTATATACAGGAGACAGAGTGAAATATGTTTTTGTGAATTTATGTAGTCACATTTAGATATTAACTATATTTAGCCCATTAGACATGCAGTACCGTGTAATAATATGGATCCTCAATGAAATATCTGCTGTACTATTCTATTGGTCATCATACAGCTACAAAACAGTGTCCTACACAGCATTTTATGAAGACAAACACAATTTATCCCTTTTCTAAAATTCCATGGGCCATTTAGAAGATATAGACAATATTGTTCATATTTATTAACACCATTTATGAATTATAATGAATCCCCTATGGTTTGCCACTCTTCTTTAACTGTTTTTTTTTCTTTAACTGCTCCTGCTCACTGATGAAACATTTAAAAATAAAACATTAAAAAAGTTTAAAAAGGACATCCATGGTGAATTTGACCTTGTCCTGTCCCTCTCTCTCTCTCTCTGTGTGTGTGTGTGTGTGTATTTCTTTAAGTAGCTAAAGCAAACACACCTTTATGAGATCCAAGTTAAAGAGAACTTGGTAAAGACAGAGTATGATAAAACCCACATTAAGTGCACATACCCTACATTTGAGTCCAGATCAGTAAGCTATTTTAAGAAAAAATGTATATTAAGATATAAATGAGATCATTAGATCATCTCATTTATAAGAAACAACTCAAACCAGAATCTACATTCAAACCATATGGGAAAAGTTTTTAATGTGTTTTAATGTATTTGAGTGAGTGTGCAGTCTAACTCTTTACTTAGAGAGAGAGAGAGAGAGAGAGAGAGGGAGAGAGAGAGAGGGAGAGAGAGAGAGAGAGAGAGAGAGAGACAGAGACAGAGAGAGAGAGAGAGAGAGAGAGAGAGAGAGAGAGAGAGAGAGAGAGAGAGAGAGAGAGAGAGAGAGAGAGAGAGATTTACATACCTATAAATGTGTCTTTTGTGTGTTCACACCATAGACTGTAATTTTTTTTTAACATATTTCCATTATCTACTGTAATATTGCTCTATAAACCACATGGAGTATGTTTTAATGCGAGGAGTAAACAGAGTCTTACCAGAAGAGGCCAAGCTAAAGACAGGCAACAAAAGAAAATTAAAATTTTAATTTTAATTTTAAATTGAGTAGAGAAGATAGGGGAAGCTAAACCTACACGTGGTTAGCTAAGTTTAAGCCAGATAGAACAGAAACCTGTCAAAATACATTATAGACCCATCCATTGATATATAAATGAATTGATATCTACCTACCCTAGCTCTATCGAGCTAATCGTTTATTAATAATAACTGTTGCATCATTGCTAAAAAACAATAACTTTAGCAGATTATTTAACATACAAATGACAGAATCTATTTTTGTCAGATTTTCATTCTAACGATGTTAAACTTGATTATACGGTATTATTACTTTGTCTTCTGGGCAAGTTTCATCTTCATAAAGACAGAACCATTCAAAGTAATCCTGATTTTAGAATATTCTCCTCTGATATAAAGTTAATTTTTTTCTTCCTTTAAGAAAATGTCAGAACCTTTAAACTCAAAGGTTTATCAAACAAATAATATCATTGAGTCTGTTGTAAAGAACCTTACATGTTTTTATATTGACAAAATGTAATATTGCATTGATTTGTGTAACCTAATTCAATCTCTTTTGATGTCCGTTTACCCCCCTTGTTTTTTTGTTAAACAGATAATTTAATCCGTGCAGATCTACACTATAACGTTTATATTTAAATGAACAAAAAACACAAAATTGTCAAGTCTATGGACGGCTTATTAAGCGTCGATTTAATTATGTTATTTCGCGGTAAATCCCTCTACTGGACGCATCAGGAACAACAGGGTCGTAAAACTGCCGGGGCGTAAAACTGCCAGGGGCGTATATCTGCCGGCTCCAGGTCTGCAGCCTCCCCCTACTCCTAGGCGGGGCTAAAGCCCCGGGGCCCGAGCAAGGAGGGGGCCCGTGATTGGCTGTGGAGTAGATACTAGCCATCTGATTGCCAAAGCCTTACCACGCAACGCCCCCCACAAATTAGCCCTGTTGTTTAGTGGCGCTTTGCCGTATATTCCATGCATTATCATGGAATCATTATCATTAAATAGTGACCGTTCGCAAAGACCCGCCTTTTTTAGTTACTGTGTGACAAGCCAGGCGTCTCTCACGAGTCACGCACATCATGTTCTCACTCACGCAGTGAAAAATACATAGCGGCAATTTGCGGGGCAAAGACTAACGTTACGACTCATAGATATCATATATGATGATGTCTATGTTACGACTGACTACAAGAGAGAGTTCAGAGCAGCTTACTGTTGATATGAAACAAAGTCTCAACTTTCAAATATTGTCATTTAAGTAATTTAAACAATACCGTTTTCAAGTTCAAGTCCACCGACGTTAATCTACTGACAGCATTGTTGTCGGACAAAATTGCGTATTCGGCGTTATGATTGGCCAGTTCACCTGTCAATCAAACCCCTGTGGGCAGCAGGACATGGTGAATTGAAACGTCACGTTTTAATTTGATATAACAAATACATTTATTTTATATTTAACTTGTGAACGATCTACCTGCTGCTGCACGTAGGCCTATAGATGGCTGCCTGCGCCTTATTAGAATATACGCATCAACCAATCAATCGCCTCCACTCTTCACTTCATTAGACTATTCTTAAAACACATGCGTCATCATCGACCCCACAAATTTTCGGTAAGTTTGATTATTAACTTGATGGATGTTTGATGCTTTTTGTGTTTGATCAAACTCTATTTTCGCCTAAAGGGCTGGCGATAATATATCCGGTAGAAATATGTAGCCTACAGTTTCCTGCGCCATCATGATACAAGTTTATAATTTAAACGCGTTTTTAAGCATTGTGGTTTGGATACAAATTATTTTAAACTGCCCAGGCACAGTAAGCAGCGGGAGAGAATTCGTTTTGTAAATGCTCGTTTTGAGACCATGGTGAACTTGAGACGGTTTTGCACAGCGCACTTGAGTTCCGACCCTGAGGTCTTAAAGTGACAGTAGCTGCTAATAAAGCTGCTGTCGCCATTTGTGTCAATAATGTTAATCATACATCAGAAATAAGTAATTTACTGCCCTTGACTGAATCACTTTTGTAAAATTAATAAGAATGAATGTTACATTTATAGTGAAAACTATGTATTGTTTATTGGATTACTTTATACAATATACTATTATTCAGTGCTTTAAGTTTTTCAAGTAGGTCAATTTCTTATGTGCCTTTGTTCTATTGTTATTTGTGACTCTTGTCATCAGTAAGCTTGAGATTCTTTTCTCAAGCTACTATTATTTTTTGTGATATTGAAATTGGTCACAAGAATTCTGAAATTTTTGTGGCATAAAATTTTGATATGATAAAAAATCGTATTAAAAGTAATATAACTTAACTGTGAAGTATATCATAGATGAATAAAATGACTCGTACAATGAAATTTAGCTCATGTAGTTGGTGACCTGTAGTGGTGGGGGGGCCCTGCAGTAACTCATAGCCCCGGGGCCCAGTGAGCTCTTAATGCGGCCCTGGTTACTGCTCAACTGCCGTTTGTGATGCTTTGTTGGTGCGTGTGTTGCTTGGCAACCTCTTTGGAACTACATTGCTTGGGGGAGGAATAAATGTGTTATAACGTTATATTTTTTGTTGCTGGTGTTTTTTTATGAATAAAATAAATATTAAAATGAATATTTTTATGGAGTAACCGCTTTATAAAAGCAATAAGCTTTTATAGATCGGCTCCGCGTCGTGCCTAACAACGCAACGCCCTTTAGCTGTTCTAAATTCACTGTAAAACACGGTTTCAAGGGGTTTATTGCTTTATTTTCCTTGATCTTTTGATAAGAGGTCATTGTAGGCTACTATAAAAATTCACTGTAAGTTTCAGAACTCAAACCGTCCTCATTAGTTCAAACCCTCCTCAAAAGCTCAGAAAACAACTCATTTCGGATTTTTGTCACATTGTTGAAGATCAACGCCTACTTCTACATCATTGCCTCTTTAGCCCCAGTTTTCATCGGAAAACCCAATTATGACATTTTGATTCTAAATTACAAGATCAAAACAAAAAAATGTAAGAAATGAAACGTATAGAACGAATGATTCACAATAAAATCTAAATGCATTTGCAAAATAGTGAATTTTTATTGAAGTGTAAATTCAACACATACTGCAACATCAGCTCTGGATTAAGCCTTTCCTTCTCATACTCTTGTTTTAATCATGTTGACATTAAACAATCAAAATCAAGTAAGCCGTGCAGTTTTCCCCACAACCAGTGAGGTTTAGCATGTTATTCTATAAATCCTGTGAGATGCAGTGGCAGATGTGGATGGGTGGAGTCTGGAACGGGACAGAGACAGCGATTCATTCATCAGACACACACCTGTGTGAGAGCGGCATCTCAGCGCTTCATGGAGGTTCACACACATCCTGAGAGCAAAGTCTGAGAGCAAATATCTCCTGTTCATCTTTAACTAGTTTTCATTCTCACTGTCCACCTTCATTCTCAGCCACCACTCATACACAAGGCCTATTCTTCTGAAACACACTGTCTCACCCAGCCCTCATTGTTGTTAACAGTGCTCTGTGTGTGCTGGGATACTTGATCCCACAAGGACAAAGTCACTGCACAGAAATAAAGGGAGAGAAAATTAGGAGTAGGGGGAGGATAAGAAACCATAAAAAAACATGAGAAGCCATACTTAAAAAAAAAAAAAAAAAAAAAACTTCAATTTAGATAAACGGCTCACGATTTATTTATTTATTTATCTGAGTTTTGCACAAGCACCGCTTCTAACAGAAAATTGCAATATTAGCATTTCCTGTTTTTTCCCCAATGCGATTTGGGTTTTTCCCTAATGTAATTTTTAAAAGGAAGTAAATCACCCTCAGTGGAGGCAGCTGAAAATAAGGCCATTCATTTCCTATCACAAAAGATGGGAAATGTGAGAATTACGTCTGAACACGTAAGATAATTAAGTCATTAGAGGTCCCAAAACAAAGGCGGTCCTTTATCATTCCTTATTCGTCTGTAAACAAATATCTTCGATGGCAATATAACCCTGACTCTCTTCGCAAAGCAGTTGTAATTTGACACATGCACGCCTTCTAAAGGAATGATTTGACGTTTGAATGTTGACTATACCTGCACAATTAAAAATATGTTGGTTAACTTGCTCCACTCTTGGCATCTTCAAGGTCGGAACATTTTACATTAGATATTTACACTAAAAAAAATTATATGTTGGCTTTACTTAACCTTTTTATGTAAACAGGTTCCACCGGTTCCACATAACTATGTTTCGTTAAACAAACAAAATGGGCCCTATCTTGCACTCGGCGCAAATGACTTTGTACACTGACGCATGTATCATTCCTATTTTGCACCCGCGCAAAGCGGGCTTTTCCCTCCACAGACACACGTCGGTTAACTACTCGGTTACTGTCGTAACCTCAGTTCCCTGAGAGAGGGAACGAGTATTGCGTAGCTATACGCAGTGGGGAAACTCCTTTTCCTCGATTTACTGAAACCTATATGTAAAACGCATTTGCAGCTGCACAGCCAGCACACTGAGCGCCTGGCACGCTCATAGGCTGTGCTGCCGCAACTGCACAACCAATGGCGCGGGCGAATCTGACCTGCAGCCAATGAGCTAGCTCAACGTCAGAGCCCGTCAAGGGGGTGTGGCTTAGCCTATAAAAGACCCCCGAATTCGCCATTATAGCAGGTTTAACGACTGAAGCGACAACTTCACCAGTTACTAAATGCGGCCGGCTACGCAATACTCGTTCCCTCTCTCAGGGAACTGAGGTTACGACAGTAACCGAGTAGTTCCCTTTCGAACGGTCACTTCGTATTGCGTAGCTATACGCAGTGGGGACGCCCTGTAAAACGCCGCACCCTTAGTAACTGGTTGCACTGCAACTCAGGCCCCCTGAGCTAACAGAACAAGCCAGAACCCAATATATACATATATATAACAGACCAGACACTGTCAGGCCTGAATAATATATCAGAGTCAGTAACAACCAACAGAATATGCTAACAAACCCCGACACTGTCGGGATTATTAGTACAATTCATAACCGGCCTAAGCGGGTTTTATACATGTATGTATGTGATTATGCACAGTAATTTTTTGTAGACAAGACCAGACAGCGTCGAGCCTTAATCATACTGAAAGGACCTTCGCCTGCAGGGAAGGCACCTCCATATTATAGAACTTCATAAATGTGGAAGGCGAGGACCAGCCGGCCGCATCACAAATATCTTGAATGGGAAACCCAGATGACCACGCCCATGACGAGGCCATGCCTCTAGTCGAATGGGCCCTGACACCTATAGGGCAAACCTGACCCACTGAAGTATAAGCCATAGAAATGGCATCCACTATCCATCTAGACAGTCTTTGCTTGGTAACTGGACCACCCTTAGATCGGCCACCAAAGCAGACAAACAGCTGTTCTGACTGTCTAAAAGACGCAGAACGCTCCAGATAGACTCTCAGCGCCCTAACAGGGCAGAGAAGATTAACCTCCCCATCCTCAGCAGAAGGGGGAAGGGCTAATAGCGTGATAACTTGTGCTCTAAACGGCGTTGAGAGCACCTTGGGTATGTAACCATGCCTGGGTTTGAGAATGACTCTGGAGTCATCCGCTCCAAACTCCAAACATGCCGGACTCACAGAAAGGGCCTGCAGATCTCCCACTCGCTTGATAGATGCCAATGCCAACAGGAGAGCAGTCTTAAGCGAGAGTGGTTTTAGATCCACCGACCGGAGCGGTTCAAAAGGCGGCCCCTTCAGGGCCCTGAGGACCGTGGAGAGGTCCCAGGGAGGTACTGATGGGGGCCTGGAGGGGTTAATTCTCCTAGCGCCCTTCAGAAATCTTACCACCAGGTCATTTCTTCCCAGTGATTGACCAGCCCCCAACGCATGATGCGCTGCGATGGCTGCCACATAAACTTTGAGCGTGGACGGGGTGCGGCCCGCGTCCAGTAGCTCCTGCAGGAAGGAGAGTACCACCGATACCTCACATGACTCTGGGTCAACTCGGTTTTTCGAGCACCAGCTGGAAAAACCCGACCACTTCAAAGCATAAAGACGCCTAGTAGACGGGGCCCTTGCTTCAGAGATAGTGCTTAAGACTTTGTCAGGAAGGCCCCCGGGTACCCGTTTAGGGGCCACACATGGAGGGCCCATAAATCGGGTCGGGGGTGCCATATCGTCCCTTTGGCCTGTGTGAGGAGGTCCCTCCTCATTGGAACGGGCCAGGGGACCGTGTCTGACAGCTGAACCAGCTCCGGAAACCATGGTCTGGATTTCCAGAGAGGAGCCACCAGAAGGACTGGGCATCCGCTCTCTCTGACCCGTTCGATGACTTGTGGGACCATCGAGATGGGGGGGAAAGCATAAAGGGGGCGGTTGGGCCAGGGATGGGCCAGCGCGTCCCTGTTCTTCGAGAAAAACACCCTGCAGTGGGTGTTGGCTCTCGACGCGAAAAGGTCGATTTCGGCCTCGCCAAATCTCTCCCATATCAGACTGACCGTCTGAGGGTTCAGAGACCACTCGCTTAGGGGAGTGTTGCCCCGTGAGAGCATATCCGCGCCCAGATTCTGGACGCCCGGGATGTGCGCTGCTCTCAGGGAGCTCAGGTTGGCCTGTGCCCATAGGAGGAGGTCCCTCGCCATAGCATACAGGTTGCCCGACCTGATGCCCCCCTGGCGATTTATGTAGGCCACCACTGACATGTTGTCCGTACGGACCAGGACATGGTGACCCCTGAGGTTTAACAGAAATGCTTTCAGGGCCAAACCAACTGCTTTCATTTCCAGACAGTTGATATGTAAGCTCTGCTCCGCACTCGACCAGAGGCCGGAGACAGGCCTGCCCTCGTGCAGCGCTCCCCAACCCAGGTTGGATGCGTCTGTAAAAACCACCTTCCTCCTGGAAACTACCCCCATGGTCACCCCCTCGCGGTACCAGTCCTGAGCCCGCCAGGGAATCAGTGTTCTTAAACACCCGTGATTCACCATAATGCGCAGGCTGCCTGACTGCCATGCATGGGTTGGCACACGGCGTTTCAGCCAGTGCTGCAGCGGGCGCATGCGCAGTAATCCCATGTGGAGTACTGATGATGCGGCTGCCATTAGACCAAGCAGTTTCTGAAACCTCTTCAGAGGCGCGCGCTCGCGCGCCCTGAACGCGGCTGCCAGTGTCTGCACCGATAGCGCGCGCTCTTGAGTGAGCCGCGCTTTCATTGTCACCGAGTCCAAAACCGTGCCCAGAAAGACCACAGTCTGGCTGGGGTTCAGTTCGCTTTTGGCAACATTGATTGTGAGACCCAGGCATTTTAAATGGCCGAGAATCAAATCCCTGTGAATTATTAGTTCTTCTCTCGACTGCGCTAGCACCAGCCAGTCGTCGAGATAATTCAGCACACGCACTCCCTGGCTTCTTAGCGGGGAGAGCGCTGCATCCATACATTTCGTGAATGTACGGGGTGCCAGGCTCAGACCGAACGGCAGAACGGTGTATTGATATGCCCTCCCCTCGAAGGCGAATCTCAAGAATGGCCTGTGACAAGGGGCGATCTGAATATGAAAGTATGCATCTTTCAGATCCATTGAAACAAACCAATCCCCCGGGCGAACTTGTGCGAGAATTTGTTTGAGTGTTAACATTCTGAAGGGCCGTCTCATGAGAGCCCTGTTCAAACGTCTCAGATCTAGTATGGGTCTGAGCCCGCCGTCTTTCTTTGGAATTAGAAAATAGCGGCTGTAAAACCCCGAATACATTAGCGCGTGAGGGACTGACTCTATCGCTCCTTTTGCTAATAAATTCTGAACTTCGGTGCGAAGCACGTGACCCACGTCGCTTCTCACCGATGTCTCGATAACCGCCTGGAATTTCGGGGGTCTGCGAGCGAATTGGAGCGAGTAGCCTCGCTTTATAGTGTTTATGACCCAACTCGACACACCAGGGATGGCTTGCCAGGCCATCACTTGTGTGGCTAGGGCGTGACACACTGAATGGGGGGGACCGCCTAACATAGGGGGACCTGATACCCTTACACTGTGATTTGTGCACATACTGAGTGTTTGACTGATTATACCGGCTTTTGCCCGGGGGGATTTCAGTCTTACAACAGGGCGGGGGCCGCCTAGTGAAGGGGGGCCGTGAACCCGTGTGATGTGATTGTGAAACATACTCTTTTTGTGCTTTATTTGGGTCGCCGTGAAAACGGCGTTTGTTTGCAAAGACGCGCTCACTGCTGCGGGCCTGTTTACAATAATAAAATCCCCAGCCGCCTGAACTGAACAGGGAGCTGTGGGAAGTTTTGCCGGTTTCTTCGAGGGTGGTCCGGCTAGCGCGAGACACGAGCCCTCTCTCTTTCCTCTCCGTGCTAGGACGACTTCGGAGGCATCTGGTCGGCCGCGGCGCTGGGTCGAGGGCCTTGACGCCTGGGGAGTGGGTAGCGCTTCGCGGGCCTTGGCTGGCGTTGGCTATCAGCCGCAGGGCGGGGCTGAGAGGCCTGTTTCACCGGCTTGGCTGGATGAGGCGAAGGCGGCGGCTTGGGCTTGCTGGTCGCGGAGCTCGAACGCTTCGGCAAGAAGTGTCGCATGGCCTGGGACGCTTTCTGTGCCTCTGTGTACCTCTCCGAGAAACCTTTCACCGCCGGGCCGAAGAGCCCGGAGCTGGACACCGGGGCGTCGAGAAACCTCGTTCTTTCGGCGTCCTTAATCTCGGTGAGGTTAAGCCAAAGATGGCGCTCGAGCACGACCAAGCTCGCCATGTTTCTTCCGATGGCCTGTGCTGTAGCCTTAGTAGCAGGCAGCGCTAAGTCTGTAGCACTCCTCAGGTCTCCAAAGGTCTCCGGGTCCGGGCCAGTCTCGTCCATGGACCGGAGGAGTTTGGCCTGGTAGACCTGCAACACGGCCATCGTGTGCAGGGCCGATGCAGCCTGACCGGAGGCGGCGTACGCGCGTCCAGCGAGGGCTGAGGTGTTTCGGCAGGGTTTGTTGGGATGAGCGGCTCTAGCTCGCCAGCTAGCTGCAGTGCTCGGGCAAAGATGAGCTGCCACGGCCTCTTCGAGGGGCGGCAAAAACTCATAACCCTTTTCCGCTGCGCCATCCACGGAGGAGAGCGTCGCGGAAACTGCAGATCCCACACGTGCTGAGTATGGAGCGCGCCAGGCCTTGGTTAGCTCCTCGTGGACCTCGGGGAAAAATGGCGCCGGTTTGTGACGCGGGGCCTGCTGGCGCCCCTCCAGAAACCATCCATCCAGCCGACTACGAGGCGGCTCCTCGGGCGAGGCCCACTCTAGCTCGAGGTCCGCGACGGCCTTCGTCAGGATCCGAAGCATTTCGGCGTCGGAGTTTGTCCTGGTCGCTAATCCACTGGCCACAGATTGGGAGGCGGAGACGGGGCCGAGAGAGCCCGGCCATTCGTCCTCAGAAGCGGCGATGGATATGCTGTCGTCGCGCTCGAGAGATCCGCCAAAGGAGACGAGGCCCGCCACGTGGGGGGGCGCTGGTCTCCTGTGAACAGGACCGGTGATGGCGTTCGAGTCGGAGAAAGTGAAGCACGCGGGGACGCGGCCGGCGTGCGTTCACCAAACTCCATACCCTCCGGTTGCCGTTGGCTGCGACGCTTCTTCTTCCTCGGAATGGGAAGCGTGGTCGAAGCGGCATCACCGTCTCGCGAGAGAGCTAGCCGATTGCGCAGCGTGGAGATAGGCATGCAGTCGCAGGCCGCACATCCGCCGGCAGAGAGTGCATTCTCCGCGTGGTCGACACCCAAGCAGGAAACGCAGCTCTCGTGTTGGTCTGCCTCGTGCAGACGGCCTCCGCACGTGGCGCAGGATGGACGAGGCATACTGTAAATAGAATGTTAGTAATACACAAAGGATATAAATGTCGCCGGATAGCCACAGGTGAGACGGCGTCAGGAGAAATCGACGTGCAGGCGAAGTCTGCTGAAGAGAAGCACGCTCAGGCTGAAAGGCTTGTTCGACGGCGAAAGCTACAGTAAAAAGCTCAGGGACATGTGTACTGTCGCTGAAGGAGTAAAATCTGCTATAATGGCGAATTCGGGGGTCTTTTATAGGCTAAGCCACACCCCTTTGACGGGCTCTGACGTTGAGCTAGCTCATTGGCTGCAGGTCAGATTCGCCCGCGCCATTGGTTGTGCAGTTGCGGCAGCACAGCCTATGAGCGTGCCAGGCGCTCAGTGTGCTGGCTGTGCAGCTGCAAATGCGTTTTACATATAGGTTTCAGTAAATCGAGGAAAAGGAGTTTCCCCACTGCGTATAGCTACGCAATACGAAGTGACCGTTCGAAAGGGAACTAAGAAATACACTTGCGCTCCCCGGGGCGGTTCAGCGCAAAGAGGAGGCGTGTTCCGGCGCAAACTTTCCTCCATGCTATTTTGCTGTTCTATAAAACAAATGCGCCACTGACCAGAAAAAACCTAGTCTAAAGTCAGTGGCGCGTTGCGCGTTGTTCATTATGCTATTTTAAGGGCGCATGCTTGGCCATAATCAATGTAGCGTGTGCACAACGCGCATACACTTTGATTCTCTCATCTAAGCAGCAGTTTTCATTTTTGCAAATCATACATTATTACGATAGATAGATAGATAGATAGATAGATAGATAGATAGATAGATAGATAGATAGATAGACAATTTATTATAAAAGCATACATGTAGCTTACACATTTACCCGAATTATCATACGCCAGTTTAACAGAAGTTAATTTGGGTGGGTTTCTCAAACTTTCTCCATCCCCAATGTCACTTCTCTGTGTTTTACGGCCCTGACGAGAACGTTGCTCTCCTCGGCTGTGAACCGCTCCTGGCGCGCGCCTGGCAAATCCGCCGTTATAATAGGGATCCGCTTTAGAACAAGCGCGCCTGCTCTCAAAGGGAATGTGAGATGACGCTCTGATTGGTTTATTTCACGTTACGCCCAAACCACACCTATGAATAATGAAGCTACTTCAGACCAACCCCTTTTAGATTTTCGCCAGGCGCAAGAGGCATTTATCCCGCCGGGAAAATAGCAACAGCGCCGGGATCCGCCCACAAAGTTACTTGCGCTTTGCGCTTTGACACTTGCGTTACAGATCGTTAAAATAGGGCCCAAGATGTTCATGTAACTTCAACATCATGGAATTTGGTCATTTTAAGCGACCCAATTAAACTCTGAGCTAAAGAGTTAATTAAGTGAATAATTGAGTGATGATTGAGCATTATTGAAGACACCTGATGTTAACAAGCAGAATCTCTGAAGGAGAAAATTCGGAATGTTTAAGTCACCATTATGGAGATAAGTGTGTGTTTTAGTTGGGCTCTTGACCATTAACTTATTAACATTAGATTTTGTTTGGTTGCTGTACATGAGTTATAACAGCCGGATGAACAATAAACAAAGGTCATCTGATGGTGTTGGTTGTGTTTTAACATAATCATTATTTCACAATCATTTGACCTGAGTCACTGAACTTATATTAAACCGAATTTCTGGGTTAAGTTAACCTTTCGAATAATAGCAGCAGTGTCATTGTAGAGCATACTATTTTTAGACTTTTCAATGAAATTCAAATGATCAAATCAATAAATAAAAAAGAAACTTCCTAAAAAATAGTTTGAGTAGGCACACACAGACATCAAGATTCAGCCTGTGAATCTCAACAATGGTGACAATTATAAAGCATGTTGCAGTGCATTCTGGGTGCCACCAATAAAAACTCATTCATGGCTCCCATCATGCATTGCTGCATTAATAAATAATGAGCTTATGATCTGTTTGTCACCATTGCTGAGATTCATATGCTGATTCTTGATGTCTGTGTGTGCCTACTCAACATATTTTTTAAGAAGTGTATTTTTTATTTCTTGATTTGATCATTTGAATTTCATTGAAAAGCCTAAAAATAGTATGCTCTACAATGACAGTAAGGTAAACTTAACTCAGAAATTGGGTTCAATATAAGTTCAGTGATTGAGGTCAAATGATTGTGAAATAATGATTATGTTAAATCACAACCAACACCATCAGATCTTCTTAGTTCATTGTTCATCTGGCTGTTATAACTCATGTACAGCAACCAAACAAAATCTAATGTTAATAAGTTAATGGTCAAGAGCCCAACTAAAACACACACTTATCTCCATAATGGTGACTTAAACATTCCAGTTTTCTCCTTCAGAGATTCTGCTTGTTAACATCAGGTGTCTTCAATAATGCTCAATCATCACTCAATTATTTACTTAATTAACTCATTAGCTCAGAGTTTAATTGGGTGGCTTAAAATGACCAAATTCCATGATGTTGAAGTTACATGAACATATTATGTTTGTTTAACGAAACATAGTTATGTGGAACCGGTGGAACCTGTTTACATAAAAAAGTTAAGTAAAGCCAACATATCATTTTTTTGAGTGCAGAAGAAGCTTTTATCCAAAGCAACTTGCAAATTTAGAAAAACAACAGCAATGCTGCAATACATAATTACAAGAGTAAGAGTGGTTCACACACTTCCATCAGTCAAGATCATGGAACTGATCAACTTTATTCATATTGATTTAGGATTATAGATTCAACAGAAGAGGCGATGAGGCACTTGTTCTTAGGATGCTCCTAAATTAACAACAACCAGAATCTTAACCAGTGGCGGCTGGTGAAAAATATAGTGTGTGGGGTTGTCTATGCCGGGGGTCTGGGTGTCCTCCCCCAGAAAATGTTAAATTTTGCATTCTGGTGCATTTTAGGCCTTGCCCTTGCCTATACCAATAAAATAACTTAAACCAGTCAATACCAATGGTCTAAAGTAGAATATTAATTGAACTGCCATGTAGAAATCAACAGTTTCACAGGTAATGATAATGAACAAGTTGCATGTTTATTACGCTCCGTGTCCAGATAGAAAAAGTGCAAACGCATAACGATAAATTATAATAGGGAATACAACAATCTAGTTCTTTAATCAATCCCCAGCTGTAGACTACATATCTTTAAAGTTCACTGTAGACAAATTGACAATTGTATATTGGATAACAGTCTGTGTTGATACTAGAGAAAGAGAGAGAGAGAGTTTTACAGGAAACATGGTGCAGAGAAGATGTTTCCACTGGTCGTCCTCACGGCTACACTGAGATTATTATACCATCAACAAAAAATCCCAAAATAACCCAAGGCAGAGATTCAGGAGGCATGATTATATGGTGTAAATCAGAACTGAGCCAGTCCATCACAGTAATTAAAAAAGAAGAATCTTATATATGGTTGAAAATTAACAAACAGATGATCTGTGCTGAGCAACATGTCTACATATGTGCCATCTACATACCTCCATCAGAATCCCCCTACTACAACCCAGATATTTTCTCTATTCTTGAGGAGGAAATAAATCATTGTAAAACCATGGGAAATGTATTAATCTGTGGGGACTTGAATGCTCGAACAGGGGAAAGAGCTGACACTATGAACACCCAGGGAGACAAACACTTACCTGGAAGCACCTGCTTCCCCCTCCCTGAATGTCCTGCTAGAAAGAGCTTTGACAAGCTTACTAATACAAGCGGTGTGCAGCTTTTACAGCTATGCCGTACACTGGGTCTGTACATAGTCAACGGCAGGCTACGAGGGGACTCTCTAGGTCGCTACACTTACAGCTCAGCTCTTGGCAGTAGTACGGTTGATTATTTAATTACCGATCTAGATCCAGTGTCTCTCAGAGCTTTCACAGTCAGCCCCCTCACACCCCTCTCAGACCACAGCAAAATCACAATATACCTGAAAAGGGCCCAGTCTAAGTCTGGAGCCCCTAGTGCCTGTGAACTGTTTAACAGCACATACTCATACAGATGGACCCCAGACAGCATGGGGGCGTACCAAAAGGCACTGGAAAATCAAAACATATATCATTTAACCCATTTATTTCTAACTGAAACATTTCCCCAGAATAATTCTGGTGTAAATTCAGCTGTGGACAAAATCAATTCAATATTTCATCATTTGGCTGCATTGTCTAATTTGAAAGCCTCCAAACCAAAACCTCAACAAATGAACAGTAACAAATGGTTTGACACTGAATGCAAAAACCTAAGGAAAAATTTAAGGAAATTATCAAATGAAAAGCATAGGGACCCAGATAACCACAATATACACTGTAAATATGAGGCCACTCTGAAACAATACAAGTACACCCTAAAAACTAAGAAAGAACAACACAACAAAAAGCAGCTCTGTGAAATTGAGGAATTTTTAGAGTCTAACCAGTTCTGGGAGAAATGGAACAACCTAAACAAAACCCAGCAGGATGAATTGGCAATTCAAGATGGAAATACTTGGATTAATCACTTTAGTGAATTATACAGTAATATTACAAAAAATGATGATCAGTACAAGATACTCTCAAAATGGAAAACTGTGGAGGCGGTGATAAAAAACAACCAGAACCCTCTAGATTACCCTGTAACAGAACAAGAGTTAACAGAAGTCATCCAGTCCCTGAAAGGAAAAAAGGCTTGTGGTGTAGATGGAGTCCTCAACGAAATGATCAAATACTCAGACCATAAAATCAGATTGGCTATACTAAAACTATTCAATACTATTCTATCAACTGGAACTTTTCCAGACATCTGGAACAAAGGTTTAATAACCCCAATTCATAAATCCGGAGATAAATATGACCCAAATAACTACAGAGGAATATGTGTATCCAGTAACCTGGGAAAAATATTCTGCAACATCATTAATAAACGACTTGTCAAATTCCTTGATGACCACAATATTCTGCATAAATGCCAAATTGTTTTTTTTTGCCAAATTGCCGCACAACGGACCATATATTTACACTCCAGACTCTAATTGGTCAAGAATTAAACACTAAGAAAAGAAAGGTATATGTCTGTTTTGTTGACTTCCAAAAAGCCTTTGATTCCATCTGGCACGAGGGCCTCTTCTACAGACTACTTGATAGTGGCATTGGAGGAAAAACATAGGATTTGATTAAGAACATGTATACAAAAAGTGAATGTGCCATAAAGATTGGAAACAAACAAACAGCGTTCTTCTCCCAGGGCCGGGGAGTGAGGCAGGGATGCAATCTCAGTCCAATTCTCTTCAATCTACATATCAATGAATTAGCAAAGCAATTAGAGAGTTCCACGGCACCTGGCCTCACCCTGAACAACACCGAGATCAGAGGTCTGCTGTATGCAGATGACCTAGTGTTACTCTCACCTACTAAAGAAGGTCTGCAGCAGCACCTTAACCTCCTGCAGAGATTCTGCCAGACCTGGGCCCTGACAGTCAACACAGTAAAGACTAAGATAATGATCTTTCAGAAACAATATAGAAATCAGGTTACACACAATTTCTATTTGGACACCACTAAATTACAACACACAAAAAACGACACTTACCTTGGCCTCGACATTACATACACAGGCAACCTCAACATGGCTGTGAAAGATCTGAGGGACAAAGCAAGGAGAGCTTTCTATGCAATAAAAAGAAACATTAAAATCTATATTCCAATTGAAATCTGGCTTAAAATTTTCCAATTTGTACTAGAACCAATAATTCTATATGGTAGTGAAATTTGGGGGCCAAAACTTAATAATGAATTTGACAAATGGGACAAAACAATTATAGAATCTTTCCATACTGAGTTCTGTAAGAGCATCCTACAGGTGCAGAGAAAAACCCAGAATAACCTGTGCAGAGCAGAGCTCGGCCAATACCCCCTCTTACTGAAGGTACAGAAAAGATCAATTAAATTTCAAATCACTTATAATCAGTTAACCCCCAGACATATCATCACAAAGCCCTAACACACCAGGAGCTGAAAGCAGAAAAGAGTCCCCTCAGCCAGCTGGTGCTGAGGCTCTCTGCAGTAACCAGTGTGTGTGTGTGTGTGTGTGTGTGTGTGTGTGAGAGAGAGAGAGAGACGGGTCCCCTCAGCCAGCTGGTGCTGAGGCTCTCTGCAGTAACCAGTCCCCAACAGCCTCAGGACAGCAACGCCAACTCAAGACCAAACCAAATTATCAACAAGCAGAAAGAAAAATATATTGAATACTGGAAAGAAACGACCAAAACACAAAGTAAATTACAACTTTATCTGACCCTAAAAAGAGAATTCACACTGGCAAATTACCTGAGTACAATAAAATGTCCTAAACTAAGAAAAATGTTGACAACGTACAGACTAAGTGAACACAGCCTGGCCATAGAGACGGGTCGGCACAGACAGAGCTGGCTCCCACTAGAGGAGAGACTCTGCTCCCAGTGTGACCGGGGACAGGTCGAGACAGAGCTGCACTTTCTAACCTCATGCCCCAAATATAATACACTAAGACAAAAACACTTCCCAAACATTTCCCAAATATACCCTGAATTCGAATCCATATCAGACACACAGAAAATCCCATATTTACTAGGAGAAATGCCCAAATGTGAGATAATTGCTGCAAAATATGTCTCCTCATGCCATGAAATGAGGACAACCAGTGGAACCTCAGATGGATAAATAATTGTACAAATGTTCAAATAATTATTATTTTGATTGTTTGATATTTTAGTAATTGTTTTATTTTTTTATTGTTCACTTTTATTTATCTATATGTTTGTATATATGTCTATTACTTTGGCAATATTGTGCTATTGTACACATTCATGCCAATAAAGCTAATTTGAATTGAATTGAATTGAGAGAGAAGGCTCTCAAAGAGAGGGTGGGACAACATTCTTGAAGGGAACACCAAGTATGAGAAGAAAGTTGATTTTAACATTTTAACTAGTATGAAACACAGTAATCCAGCTCAGAACTTAAAAACAACAAAAAAGCAAAGCAAACATACAGTTACATTCCTATTAAGAGATCACTATTTTAATGGCAAATGTGTGTGAAACATGGTGTGTATGTGTGAGTGAGCGAGAGAGAGTGACAGAGACGCCAATAAAGCTTATTGAACTGAGATAGCGTGTGTGTGTGTGAGCGAGAGAGAGTAAGATAATGACAGCTAGTGTGTGTGTGTGTGTGTGTGTGTGTGTGTGTGTTCTTTTACAACGAGTTTTTCCGCTAATGTTCTTCTTTCGATTGAATACAGGTGTATAAACAGGTGAGATTTAACTGCATTTGGGGCTAGCTCAACTCCCAAGACTACATTAATGCCACTCGACGTCGCCGGCGCCGCCATTCTGCACTCTCTGAGGGAAATGCATAGACAGTATAAGAAGTGGACAGAGCCATCTCATTGGAACTCAGTTGAGGCAGTTGAAGCCCATTTTTAGCTATTTTTGAGCACTTCCGTTCCTGACGCGCAGACTCAAACCGACTCAAACTAAGCTTGATGACGTGAGCAACCTGTCTGACAGACGTTACTCTTCTAGTAGCTGTGCGTGAAAATTGCCAACGTTAATCTTGCAGAGACGGGGAACTTGAGCAAAGAGTTCTTTGGCGTGAGTGAGCAGGAATAAGTATTCCGTTGCTTTTATGAACTCATTATCTATGGGCTTCTTCCTTGACGGGACGTCCCCCCGATTGCCTGCGAGCTTCTCCTCCTGTCTGTACGGTAATTTCTGTACAGCGCGACAGAGAGTCGAGTGGTTATGACGCAATCGTTAGCCTATTTTTACAAAAACTGTTTCTACGGGGCCATAATGTAACATAGAAGGTAATGGAGCCCTTTATACATTGTCGTGTTTCTTTAGAAATAAATAATGGACAAATGGAGTCTTTAAACGCCTCAGATGTAAAGTTATTCGCTATCAAAGTGACGCCAAAATGAATGGGAGTCAATGGAAATGCTAACGCAAGTGAAGTTCTGCTACAACATGGCGGCACCCGGCCGGCTTCAACTTCCGGTCGATGGATTACCCCCTTGGGGAAATGTCCTGCAGTGCGCGTGCAATCCTCTAATCTTGGGCCCTGTCCCAAATGGCACACTCCGGACTTTTGGACTTCCTCAGAGTCCACACTTCGGTGACGTCATGTAGTGCAGACCTATAGGGCCCTTAGTCCGCATTGAGAGGTATTTTTGGGACAGACTCGATCGTCACGCCGGAAACAGGAAGACGGTCTGGTTGTTGTTATGGACAGGAGCTACAGGTTCGGGGAAATATGCTGCCTGTTGTTGTGTTTACATATGACTCAGTAAAGCCCTGACATTCTGTTCTATTTATTTAATGAATCATAATGCAATCGTATTATTCAGCTCGCTATTATTAGTCTATGTTTGAGACATCAACCACTGGTCGATGATCATAATATTTGTATAAACTTGTCATAAAAACCGTAATGATAATTACACTTAAATATTTTCTTCTCAGCCATGTTAACAATTGTCCGTGAGCGAAATCTCCTCCCATCCGTTTTCTGATTGGCCTTTCGCAAGGATTCCTGGGTAGTTAAAGTGCGTGGAGCCTGCATCTATGCGGGCTTCGCGGAAGACCTCTTCAAGGGTACAAAGGGGGCGCTGCTGAGCACACTTCAGAGCGTTAAAATGCTAAACTGGACGGCCTACGGACTCGTAGACTCGGCGAGCACGCGCAATTTAAGTCCACAAGACCGAAAGTCCGCATGAAGTGCGCCATTTGGGACAGTGCCTTGGTACTACGGGGGATATTTTCAGCGCCCCCAAACCATAAAATTCGACGATGCTGATTGGGGAAATATAAACTTTTTTGCGTAGCAACCGGGGAACCATTGGCTTAAATTCCAGCACTGACGGGCTGAGCGAACTGGAGCCCAGAGAAGACAGCCTATTGGCTACTACTACACCAACATGATAAACGTAACGAAAGTGAATGCAAATATCATTCTGGAGAGTTCAAAGCACATTTTAAAGTAAAACCATTATTAGCATATAATTAACACAGAATATTTTTCAAAATGAGAGATTATAAAATATATATATATATATAAAAAAAAAAAAAAAAACAGACAGGCAGGTCGGCGGGAGGTCGGCGCCCCAGCGCCCTCTATGGGTGAGCCGCTGCTGATCTTAACCAACTAAATTAAAAGTAACTATAAGATTTTCTTCAGGGCACGTAAACACACATGTATTCAATAAGAATACGGTAACCAGATTAAACCGGAATTTGAAAACAACCAGGAATCATTGCTCAAGGTGGTTTGTCATAATAATAGGGGGAGAGGACGGACGGTAGCACACCCAGCCGGGGGGTTGGTGGATACATTTTTGTCATTGGTTGTTGCCTTAAATCTTACCCAGATACAATAGTACTATTTTCTGATTGGCTATTGTGTAGGTCGATGAACAACACCAGAGGAAACGCGCTTGATTCATGCCGGTTCCACAGTGAGAGCGGCGCGGCCAGAGTTTTGGGCGCTGCGGCATATTAAATATATTATAAATAGTTTTTCAGTGTGAGAAATACAATGTGTGGTGGGAGAGCGTGACAAAAGACCGAAATGAGTGACTGTCACGCTCAATGCGTGAAACTTGAGAGCCCTGCCTTTATTTTACCTGATAACGTCCCCTAAAACTACCCAGACAGCAACATAGTTTCGGCCCAGATCCGGGCCACATCTGGTACATGTGGATTCTACGCGTACCAGATGTGGTGCCGGATCTGGCCTGACACTGTTTCTGTCTGGGTACTAATTTAGAGAGCAATAATCAACTAGCATACTTTAATACAGTTAAAGTTACAAGTTAATTTGATTCAGATGTACTGATAATATACAATCTTATTCTTTAAACGTCTTACCTTTTAAAAGTGCATCACAAACAGTCTGTTCTGCTGTAACTCTACCGCGCTGCTGCTACTTCCGGGAACTATTGAGCGGCTCCGCGAGCCGCCATTGCTGTAAAAAAAACAACCTTCCATTGGAGTCAATGGAGTTGTCGCCACAGGTTCTGGCTCAAACGTGATACGTAACATGAGAATGAACCTCATTGGTTCTTGCAGAAACTCAAACTTGGGCTGCGTTCAGCCCCGACAAAACGTCGCACAACGTTTTTTAGACAGAAACGGTGATGCGTTGAACACACTGTTCTGATGACGCAAGAGTTGCATCTATGGCAGCTGAGAAAGGCCATTCTTTGTGTTCTTTGTGAAGAATTTTCGGAGCCTGATGAAGTCGGTATAAATATGTGTTTAATACTACAAAATGTGCCCGATGTTACAGTTACTGCACTTGCCGCCCAGAACACAAGAGAACATCCCAGTCGAGTGAAGGGATTTGTGGAAACTGAAATGGAAGCACACATCTTACCTAATTCAGACTAAAGCACATCTATTTAGCCTCACATACTGACTTTATTTGTAGTTCATACTGTTTTAACACCCTGTATTTTCTTTCTCATTTTTAGGAAAAGCACTTAATTACAGTCCCCGTGAACAGGAAGTTGCAAACGACTTTTCTCCAGTGTTGTGACGTATTTCCGAGAGAAACGGAATACTAAATGAGGCAAAATAGTGGGCGTGGCTTTTTCCCCCCAACTAGCACCTGATTGAATCTAGAAAAGTAGGTGTTTTCATACAGCCTGTCTACTTTCAGTTGGAGGGGCGTGGTTACGGATGTTAAGAAGACGCCCAAACCGTGAAACCTACGTCATCAGGCAAGGTCCTCCAACGCAGAGGGGAGGGAAAATTTCAGATTTTGATTAAAGATTACGAAGCCAAAAAAATTTGTGTGGATTGACTTGCATGGATGAATTGTTCACCACAAAACGATCAATTTAGGCAAACAAAGTAAGTATGGTCAATTTTGAATTCATGGGGACTTTAATTACCATTGTTTATTTCTATATTATTTCTATACCAGATGTCATACACTTGCTAAAAATATAAACAACTACATCATTATGTTTATATCCTATATTTTTACAATAAAACTTTTGACAAACATGTCTTCTAATATCCTCAGTTGTTGCGTATACCGAGCTACATCGAACACATTTGTAAATTACTTTCCTTGAACCCATTGTGCGAGTTCACTTTAATACCGCGTGCTTTATGTTGCTGATGATTGGACTGCAGTTCTGACACACCCACCAAACAAGAGAAAACGCAACCTTCTCAGCTGCCATAGTTGCAAGTCTTGCGTCAGTGCGTTCAACGCATCACCATTTCTGTTTAAAAAACGTTGTGCAAGGTTTTGTCTGAGCTGAACGCAGCCGTGATGCATAACACGAGAATGAACCTCATTGGTTCTTGCAGAATCTCAAACGTGTTCAAACAATAATTCATAAGGCTTGTTTGAGATGCGCCTTACCTCGCCTGAAATGTAGTCGAGAGTCGGCGGCTGCAGTGAGGGGAGGAGTGAAAAAAGCGCAGGCAAGCCGGACAGATCACTCTTCTCGCAGTGGATCTGACACCTGTGAGATCAAATAAGGCGGATATCGCTGGATTCACACTCGTGCACGGTGTTGCTAATAAACTGGATGTGATTTACGTTTTGTTGCTTGAATATGCAAATTAATATAATGAACAAGACACCCAAAGTACTTATTTAAAGCTCCAGTCGGTAGCTTTTTTAAGTTAAACATAATCCAAAATAATTATATTAAAAAAAACTTATTCTGCCAGTGGTCAAAACTATCTGCTTGCCATAGCTAGATTCAAAACGGTTAGCTTGTAATAATGATTTTAATTCCAGTGGTACTGGTGGGTTTCCGCGGGAAATTCGAGCATGTCTTTGCGTCATTACGTCACACCCGTACACATAAAGAAGGAGTTTCGGCTAGCCGGCTATACTGCGCGTGAGGAGATGTTTAGATGTATAGGCTTTTCTCGCAGCACTTTACATAATTAAACTTATGGCATCCAGAAAGATCCAAACAACAATCATCAGTGTCAACTGGAGATTCAGCAGTTATAAAACCCAAAAGACTTCGTACTTCGGATTTAAGGTGGCTAGAGAAAGAGAAAGAAACCGTCTCATGCGAACACAAGGATTTAAACATCGGCGGGGCTTTTGAAAAGTGCGTGAACTCCGTGTTTTGAAGGGGTTGAAAACGGAAGAAGAGACGGCTTTTTTCTGCTGAACAAGTAAGACATTTCAATAGTTCAATCGTGTAACAGTACGTTTTCTTAATTCACACAGTTATGGAGTTTCCTTTGTTGTGCCTTTCTCGTTTTGCTATTATGGAGAATATGAATTCTGAACTACGCAGGTAACCATAAAACACATTAAATTTAACATTAGTCACGCAATGCTGATGTTGTTAACATGAACAATTTGAGAACAAAGGCTATAATTTGCACGGTTGCTGTAAATCGCGTTGATTAAATCTAACGAAGCTTATCATGTCGAATGCTTTTCCCCCTTAGTTGGTCAGAACAAAAATGGATTTTACTTACTTGTTCAGAAGACATTTTCTTATGAAAATTCTTATGTTGGTCAAACTTTCAAAAAGTGAATCTGTGATTCTGTATGACAGTATCCACACAGCGCGGTGACTGACAGCAGCACTCGCCTCAAAGCACTGTGTTCATCCGCGCTGTTTCATGCCGATTTACAACCCACGTAAAGATGATAATTCCGCGAATCACTGCAGTTACAGATTTCGAACAGAGAGATGGCGACAAAGAGGAAAAGCTACGGACTGCAGCTTTAATTCCATTTTAAATAGGCCTACATGTTTATGAATATTTTTTTCTTTAATACAGATATGTTTTTATTTTTTTATTTTTTTTTAAAATTACATCACATAGATCGCACTGTCAGAGAGTTTGGGTATATCCACACATAATTTATACACATAAAACATGATATCAGAGTTTTAAAGGGTTAGTTCACCCAAAAATGAAAATTCTGTCAGTACTACTCACCCTCATGTTGTTCCAACCCCCTAAGACCTTCGTTCATCTTCGGAACACGAATTAAGATATTTTTAATTAAATCTGAGAGCTGGATCACTCCTCCATACTAGTCCATAGGCTTCTTCAGGGATTGAACTTGCCGGCCTCGAAAAATTATTAAAGACATCGTTAAAATAGTCCAAGTGACTACAGTGGCTCAATCGTAAGTTTATCAAGTGACGAGAATACTTTTTGTGCGCAAAACAAAACAAAAATAACGACTTTATTTCAACTATTCATTTCCTTCTCTGTGTCTCGAGTCAGTTCACTAGTGTAATAGCGTGCGCTTCTGTTGTTGTACGTCACACGCATCACGCACATGACCAGCGTCGGCCAATAGTGAGCCTACGTGTGACGTAGCTCTATGGAATCACACTACGTTAACTGACTGAGGCCCAAAGAGAAGGACATGAATAGTTGAAATAAAGTCGTTATTTTTGTTTGTTTTTGCGCACAAAAAGTATTCGCGTCGCTTGATAAACTTTAGATTGAGCCACTGTAGTCACTCGGACTATTTTAACGATGTCTTTAATAACTTTTTGAGGCCGGCAAGTTCAATCCCTGAAGAAGCCTATGGATTAGTATGGAGGAGTGATCCAGCTCTCAGATTTCATAAAAAATATCTTAATTCGTGTTCCAAAGATGAACGAAAGTCTTACGGGGTTGGAACAACATGAGGGTGAGTAAATATTGACAGAATTTTCATTTTTGGGTGAACTATCCCTTTAAAATCAAACATTTTAAAAGAGAACAATACATCACGGTTGTTTAAACCAATGAGCATTAAGCTGTGTCTTCAGCACGTCGTTTCCCATCATGCTTTTGATCAGCGCAGTCGGTGGAGAGCAACTGCGCGCGACTGCAGAATCCGACACGTGCGCCTTGCGGTCACGAGAGTTTTTTGACACACGTCAGTATGACATAAGGGGTGCTTCTCAATATCCCTCCTCGTCTCCTCGCTCCTCCATCCTCCATCCTATGACCCGGAAACCGATCGAGCTCAGCCATCTTGAAGGACATCTCAATTCTCTAATTGCACCGCGAGGAGGCGAGGATCGAGGAGTGAGGAGGCTTCCAGAGGAGCTATGAGCGAGGATACACAGGTGTACCCTTTGCGGAAGAGTTTTATCGACTAAACGTGACGCACGTATAAATTCTCCTCCCCCTTCACGTCGGTCACAATCATTTTAATTTATACTTTACCTTTGCAGTTTATATAAACCACACATCTCACATATTTCAACAGGGTATCTTGCTTTATTATAATTTATTACTAATTTCTTAAATAACCAAACTTCAACAACATAAGGGCAGATCCTTTGAGCACTGCTGATGACGCAGTGGAGTGACGCTCGAGTGATCAAGTATTCCGAAGTATAAAAAAAAACTTTCATTCGACTCCTCCGTCCTCATTTTTTTTCCTTGCAGCCTTCCCTCGCGTCCTACAGGGGGTGGAGCTGAGACGCGAGGAAAGGAAGCGAGGAAAGGAAACGAGGATGCACAAATAAGAATTGAGAAGCACCCCGTGAGGAGTCGAGGAGTGAGGAGGCTTCCAGAGGAGCTATGAGCGAGGATACACAGGTGTACCCTTTGCGGAAGAGTTTTATCGACTAAACATGACGCACGTATCAATTCTCCTCCCCCTTCACATCTGTCACAATCATTTGAATTTATACTTTACTTTTGTAGTTTACATAAACAACTCACATATTTCAACAAGGTATCTTGCTTTATTATTATTTCTAATGAATTTCTTAAATAAACAAACTTTAACAACATAAGGGCAGATCCTTTGAGCACTGCTTTGCTAATCTCAAACAAGCCTATTGTTTGAACTATTTCTTAGAAACTAAATGTTTTAATGACAGTAACAGTAGGCTAAGTGTCGTCAAATTGTCATTTCAATTGTTCTCATCTTTTACTGGGAACTATGACAGCTGCTGTCAGAAATATTTAATCAAAGAAACGATTTCCCTGTATGAGGTAAGTGAGATAAATATTTGAAATGACAAGAGGTTGAGTAATGAATAGTTACATTTTCAATTCGTTATTCACGCTATGAGATTCAGATGACTTGGAATATTGCAAACAGTCAAACACTTCCGTTCGTAACATTTATTTAGGTTTTGATTTATGTTAATGGTCTCTCAAAAAAGATGGCATTGATGTTAGCCTAAATGTTATGATTACGATATGTAAATATCACATACAAGTAAATGGAATAACAGTAAACCCTCTAGCTTATTATTAAAATGAATGTAAAAATGATCTAGCATCCATAAAATACTTTCCCAAAGATAATTAATCCCTTGGTAAATTGTATAAAGGCATGTACTGTATGAATCTCTTTCCTTCTAAGATTTGGTACATGCTTCAATTTAATTAATTTCCTCCTTGCAACCCTCGTTAATACAATAGGGCCTACAATACAATACAATACAATACAATTTTATTTGTAAAGCACATTTAAAACAACCGAGGTTCGCCAAAGCGCTGATGAATTGTATAAAGTGTTAAGTGTTTGAAGATTATGCTTTTGTTTTTTGGACTAAATATATGCAGTTGTTTATTTTATACACACATGAACGTAAGCATATACGAATGCAGATTTAATTACATGTTATTTGTGTACATTTTCATATGCATATTATTGTTCCCGCTATTGGAGTTTGTAAATGTATTGTTAAATAAAAATACATAAAAAACATTTCCGTTCGTGTTCACACGAGGGTGACATTTTTTGAGTGGACTATATTCCTTTAAAAGCCGGGAATGTGTCGCCGCGTGGACTGATGGTACATTTCCCTCAGAAGTAGCCTAAAATAACCAGAAACATGCACGGGAAAACGTCTAAATAATGAATTTGTCATTGAGGCATAAAAGGGTTTGTATCGAAATAATGCTAAATGTATCTTCGTTTTGGGTACAAATCCCATTTATTTTCTCAGTTCATCAGCCATAAAGTTAATTGTGGAGCCTCTCCGCCCCTGAATTCGTGCACCTTCCACGCGCGTGCGTCGTGAATCGCTGGCGCGAGAGAGGCGGCGCGCGGTGCAGTCGCGAGATGACAGACAGCGGCAACTGACGCGACGCGCCGCTATAAACTCGGATGACCTACCGAACATCAGCGTCTCTCGAGGATCGCGTCCGTGTTTTCTGCGCTGAAATAACAGCGGACGCGCGCATTTAAAGCGGTTTCGGAGCCATTGTTTGCCTGTGCGGATCAAACACTGCATCTATCCATCACCAGTCGAGGGAGCGTGAGATGACAAAGGTGGGTGAGAATGAGAGTACAACCTTGCTCCCGTGTTGCTTGATCGCAGTCAGTGGCCTGGATTGACAGCACACCTGTCTCGTATCACATACTGGTTTGTGATGGTTTTACATCTCATGATAAATGCGGTGCGTTTGCAGCATAAATCAAATGCATCGGCGTTTTCTCATTCACCTTTCTGATTCCTAATGGTGATCAGCTGATTTATTGATATTGATTTCCGGACTGCATGCTATAAATCAGGTTTTAAGTGACAGATTCACCTGTGAGGATCTACAGTATTGGGGGCAGTGAAACAGCAGCCGGGTTCATTCATGATCATCTGACATCAGATAGTTCATTTGAATGACGTTTGTTCCACTTTTAACGTGAAATAATGTTCATTTAGCTTTGAAATATTTTAAAGAGATCAAAAAGGCTTGTGAAAGCGTGTGTCTCAAATGTTCTGAAAGTTTTTAAATGATTTAAAGTACGTGTTATGATTTTAATAGACAGCTCATCTGGGATATGCGTAATACATGCATTCAATTTAGTTGAAAACGAAAAATGGGAAGTTCTACTGTCATCCAATTATAGATGCTGGGTGCTTTTAACTGGGAACTGCTTAGTTTTTTCCCCATTTAACATATAAACACACCTGTCAAGTGTGGAACTGACCTGTCAGTCACTGTGTGATTTGCAATGCAAATTGCATTAATCACAGTAACCTTTAGCACATCAGGCTTGTGTGAGAAGAGATGATCTTGTTCTGTTTGTCCTGCTGTTCCTAGTTCCCCCTTCAGAAAATGATTCATCGTTTTTAGCACGTCAGATAATGAGGCTTAACATCATCTGGTGAAACAAATGTAGGAAATGGTGCATTGATAAAATTATATAATATGTACCCTGACATTAAGAGGAAACTGTTTGGAAGAGCTTGAATTTGAGATGATCTTAACATAAAATGTAATTTCAGAGTCTAAAAATGTGTTAATTGTTACTCTATAATTGCAATTAAGATGTTCTCAAAATCAAGATTTATATAATTTCAGAGCTCATCTAATCAAACCATGAAAAAAAAGATAGATATTTAACGTATTTGAATCCAGTGCTCGATACACATTAGTGGAGAGTGACACCCTTCGAGTAAACTGGTTCTCAAGCCGGATTGTAATCCCAGTTAGCAGATATGGTACCAGCTCAGATCCTTGTGCATGTTAGATGAACACCAGTATGAACCCGAAACATTATTTTCATCAGCAGTGAGTCATTTTTGCAGCACAAAATGGAATTAATGACCTTTTCAAAACGTTTTTTTTTATTATAATTTTTTTATTCTCCCATCTGTCATTGGTTAATACACAAGAGTCTTTATTGAAATCCATTTTAGTTGGTGAATGAAATTGTGGAGCTTTCAATTTTACAAAATGCATGTTATATTGACCAGTTTGGGCCACCGAATAAAGAACTCTACCCAAATAACATGAACAATTGTTGGCTGTTGTTTAAAGTCACAATAAAAAATGTCATTTTTCCATGTAATGTTGCGATGTTCATCTGTGCACATCATTCAGTTGATGTGCAACATTCTGGTTATTATGTCTATTCATCCAGAAACGTTTATGAACAACATGTTAGCTTCCACACTAGCGTTTTCCAAATGTTTCTCATTCACACTGAAACGTCGGAAGACTCTTAAATCATCGTACGGTCCAAACGTAAAACGTAACATAAGCTCACTGGATGATACCGAGAAAGACATAAAGTTCTCACGTTATTCTTTATTCATCAATTTATTAGCAAAATATACCACCACTTACTCGCCATCTTCTGACGTGGGAATTAATTTGGTGCATTATGGGATGCACAGCATACATCGGTTGTACACTCGTTATTGCAGTGCATTGTGGGATTGAATGAGTGCACTCGATAACGTCCCCTATGGTTTCGGACACCACTACAAATGGCTGTCCCGTCAAATAATGCCCTAATTAACGGTATAGGGGAGGATTTCGCACACAGCCGTAGCCTCTGATGACGTGTACGCTGACATGAGTTTGGCATGGGCAATGAGTTTGTCCAATAACATGATCGCGTGATTGGCGAATGACAACAATCCAATCATTTTCCATTGGACAAAATCAAGTCCTATACCTCACAATCCAGCTTCATTTTAACGCAAGAGCTAGTGCGAATTTCTTTGCAAGCCTTCCGGTGTCATCCGATTCCAGTTATTTTATATGTCTGTTACGCAAACTGGTATTTATCATATTATTTTAATATATCATGATCATAAACACACATTTTTTTTACCATTTGCGGCACTTTGTTATTCTTCTATTTTCCGAAAATACAATTGCAAATTTCGTTTCATGGTGACTTGCTGTCAAAAATGTTTCTAGGGATGAACCGATATGAACATTTTGGCCCGATAATCGATAATTTTTTATATTTGTAAGCCAAAAAAAACGTCCGATAAATCTAAATCCAAATTGTATTTAGTATTTAATTTGATTGCTCTTTTGCACTATTTCAAGCCATTTAAAACCATAATTGCGAACAGTTGCGCATCTGAATTTTTTACGCTTCATTTTTTCCGCATTTTTTACGCTTCAGATGCGCAACTGTTCGCAATTATGGTTTTAAATGGCTTGAAATGGTGCAAAAGAGCAATCAAATTAAATACTAAATACAATTTGGATTTAGATTTATTGGCCGGTTATCGGCTTACAAATATATAAAATTATCGGTTATCGGGCCAAAATGTATATATCTCCGCTGACGGAAATAATCCATTATTTATCGGCTTTAATACATCTGCCAAATTTTCTTATCGGGCCAATAACGCTAACATAAAAAATGAGCATTTATCGGTCGATGCCGGTATGGTGGTCGATATATCGTGCATCCCTACTTTTTTCCATAATAATTTAAGTTTAATGTAAATTTGGCCAAATGCCAAACATGAAGTTTAATGCCGTCAAACTTTTATCAATAATAATAAAACCGACCTAAGAACAAATACATTAACAGTAAAGTTAGCATTTTTTTTTGTTGATGTTCCTAGTTTATTCTTTTTAAATTTGTTACTTTTTCTAGACTGGTTGACTTGGTTAGACCAAATATAATTACAATCTTGGTGCTTGAATATCCCATGACCGCAGTAATATATCTTGAAACAGCTTTGTTGCGAGAGCAGTCGCCACTCTCCCTGAAAGTCAATAGGAGAACATGTGTTCATAGTACAATGACTATAAAACAGAATTTACGGGATAGATTGTGATCTTTATAAACATCAGGCCAATCATAAGCCTTGGGAATCTCATGAATTGTGATGGTGACGTCAAGGCGGTGTCGCTTCACTGCACGTCTTGAGAAGGTAAAGTGAGATGCGGAGGCGGGTTCACGTGGCGTCTGGTTGCTCGTCCGATCCTCTGTTTCTACTGTGCTGGTGTGTGTTGGCATTTAAAGTGGGAATCTGATTAGATCGCCTGTGTGATTAAATATTTAATGACGGGGTTTTTGTCGCTCCAGAGAAAAGTGAAAGCGGGGAAAGTGTGTGTTTTTTGCTTGCATGTATTAGCTGGCTGTTTGTCTGACTCATTAAACCCGCCATCTTCTCTCGGCTTCCCTGGTCTCAACCTTTTCCCTGACCCTTGCGTTAATTTCCCTACTCTGAGGCGCTTGCTGCATTTCTTGCTTCTTTTCATCTGTTTCTCGTCCTCTTTTTCTTCCGCTTGGCTACTAATGTCCATTTTGCTTTATCAAGGAGCTGCATGTATATTAATATGAATCTTATAATCCTGCGGCCTTACTTGTGTTCTCTCAGTGCAAATAAAGGTTAATTGTGTGTTTGGTGTTAAAACTGAAGAGTGGAAAAACGAGTTCAAAACCGGACAATAACGGTGGTGTTTGATAAGATATAAGAGCTTTGTGGCTTTACTATATAATACACAACCGTTCAAAAGTTTGGGGTCAGCGAGACCAGCAGTTTTACTGTATCTTTGAGCAAATAATTGCTGCTTTAATGAGCAGAAGTGGCACTTTCTAATACATTTAAAGTCCCCCTGTGGTGAAAATCAAGCTTTTAATGTTGTTTATATGTCTGTGGTGTTTTTAATATGCTTTAAGACACACCATGTGTAAATTCATAAGTCGACAGCATTGCTGAGTATTTTCTGCTAAAAATGCAGTGAACCAAAGACAGTCTCAAAAACACGGTGTGAAATCACTGGTGTTTCTGACGTCACACACGACCTTGTAACCAATCAGATCAACGTGTGATCGCCAACCAATGGATCTCTGAGCTGAGTGAGTGAGTGGAGGCGGGGCTCATTTGCATATTCATAGAACCGTGTATACTAAATGAGGCAAGGGTGTCGAGTTACATTCAAGCTATTTCAAGGCATGAGGATTTTTTTTCCAAGGAAAAAACACTTAAATATGTCATTTTGGTGATCAAAGATGAGTTTTAAGGAATAAAATGATTGAGGGGGACTTGTTAGTCGCTGTTTGCAATGTTAATGCCGTGTCAAACAGCAAGTGATTTGTAACATTTGACATTAGCAGTAGAAACACAAATAGTGCTTTTTTTACATCACGGGTAAATCCACTCACAATTGATTCCAATGAGCTTGACATTAGCAAAGCTAACGCTCACGCGGTTGTGCGCGTCACACATGCCTTAGCAAACGCCAGTAGTGAACTAGTTTACAGAATATATTGAAGACTTTCCCATGAACCCTTTCAACACTTTCTGGCTCTTTGGTGAAATTTAGACCAACTTGTTTTGAAATGCAGATTAAGAGAAACTCAATGGTTCCTCACCGGCCGCCGTTTGAAGGTTTAATATTTCCCTCTCATGTCGTTGAGAAACTTGTGTTGTCGTATCAAACGGCTCCACTTTGACCTCAGTGTAACAACAGAGTGAAATTAGTCTCTGGGATATTGCATTTCAAAGCAGCGTTTTTCATCCTGTCGTCTCTTTGTGAATGGAGGGAAGTCTGTACAGTCACGGTTTGTTTTCTCAGAGACTTCAGATGTGCTCCAATGAAAACATTGGATGGCTAGCTGTTAGCTTGTGCTTTTCAGCCCCTGTTTGCTTTCCAGCTGTCATGCATTGGTTTTATTACATGACCTTACTATGTTGATGTTTAGAAAGTCAGATTATCTAATCAGAAAATAGATTTTTAATAGTCAAGCCAGCTTTATTTCTATAGCGCGTTATACAATACAGATTGTTTCAAAGCAGCTTTACAGGGAGGAATAAACAGGATAATCATAAATGATGCAAACATTTTTAATTTCTCTAAAAAGACAATAGTATCATTTTGAGTGTTGACTCAGTTCAGTACAATAACTGTAAAGCTCATCAATTCGGCTATAAGCAACTTTGAGTCAGTATAATGAGTACTAATAATAGTAATGGATATATATTTTTTTATAAATATATTGTCAAAACATTATCATTATTAATAATATGTCAAAATTTGCTTCTTTTTGGTGGTCCGATTACATAATGAGCCTATTTTTAGTGTTTTTTTAACACTGAAAGGTCAGGTTGAGGACTTTAAATGAAGGGATTTCCCTCCTAATATCAGTATAATGCAGTTTTTCGGGGGGTTAATATTGTAGGTCCTCCAGGTATTTAGATGCATATGAAACGGTGCAGTTACTGTGCAAAAAAATAGTGTGCAGTCTCATGTCATTGCGAATGTATACCATGCATCAAACAATTTTTTTTTTTTTTTTTTTTAATTTTTCTTTTATTCCAAGACTTGCGGTGGCTTTCCGGGTCGCTGAAGGATTAATTAAAAGCGCTTCAGAAAGGGGCTTGACTGTCGGTCTATTACAGATGCTCCTTTCCAGCAACAGATCCAATAACCACATACACACGCACACAGACACACAGCCTCGCGGTTTAACCCCTCGTCTCCGGGAGTGTAAGTGGATCCCAGTAACGGCTCGCGTTAACCCCTGCGGATGCCTCTGTTTCACCAGTGATGCTGCTGTTGCCTTTTCTTTTTCTTCCTGAATCATGCCGCCTCTTTCCATTCATCTCTGCATTTATCTAGCACTAATGCTTCACACTATGTAAACTTAAGTTGAATGCGCGTATTAGCTGGTGTTTTCGAAAAAAATTTGTCTTAGACATAAAATATTTACGCACTGAGATTTAATATTACGACACATTCACATGTTTGCTGTTACAATACAATATACTTATTAGTACAATATACTTTACTTATATATAAAAGTACAATATACTTTACTTATATATAAAAGTACAATATACTTTACTTAATAAAACAAAACGGGTACAGGCAGGCAGACGGGCAGAGGATACAAACTAGGGATGTCCCGATCAGGTTTTTTTGCCCTCGAGTCAGAGTCATTTGATTTTGAGTATCTACCGATACCGAGTCCCGATCCGATTCTTATATAATACATAAAAAAACAATAAAGAAGAGAGAAAAAACAGATCCAGGATGTTTCTTATTTGTTATTTAATTCACCTTATTTTAACATTCAACAACTCTGTTAACAAACAGAGCACTTCTGTGAGGTAGCTTGAACAATCAAGTAATAAATAACATAAAATCTTCACTTTTGGACTTAAGTGCAACAGTAAATATAGAAAAAGTCTAATATAAAAACAAATAGCACCTCAACTTAAAATACCCGGCAGGCATGTAAACAAAAAATAAAAATGTTTTAAAAGTGTATAAAAAAAAAAAGAGAATATATACATTAGGGGTGTAACAGTTCACAAAATTTGCGGTTCGGTTCGATACGATACAGCAAAAAGAAAGAAATGCCAGAGAAATGTCCTATTTATTAAAAGAAAAACTATTTTTAAATAAGTTTGAGTTTTCCTACATCTTGAAACTTTCAGGTTTATAAATGGGGGTAATCTTTGAAGGATGAACAAATAATGTTTTGGTAATCACATTAAAAATAACATTTAAATATATATTTATATAATATTTGAGTTTTGAAGTGCAACATTAAATCCATGTTCATTCACGGCACAATGTTTCTCGGTTCCCACGTCAGCGCTGTTTGATCTAATAGAGATCTACGGTTAATAACGAAGAAATTTGAATGCTTCTCACTAGATCTCGCAGCGATGTTATTACTTCAAATGTTTTCTTCACTGGATCTCTTCGCTTGATCTCGCGCTGCACAGATGTTGCTGGTCCGAACTGATAATGGTCCTTTAAGCACAATATAATGAGAAGCGCAGTTTCGTTCCGCTTTCATTACGTTTGCCATTTGATGTTGCGCAACGTTGTGGTGATCGCGCCAGCGCGGATTTTGTCTGCAGGGAAAATGGTCCTAGGAATCGTTCGGTTTGTATGCGTACCGAACCGGAAGCCTCGTACCGAAACGGTTCAATAATTACGAATACATGTACCGTTACACCCCTAATTTACATATATCCGAGTCCTGATCGGGAGTAACGTCCGATTCCGATCGAGTCTGAAACCACGTGATCGGGCCCGATTTCCGATCGCGTGATCGGATCGGGACATCCCTAATACAAACACACCTAACATAAACGATAACCGACCAGGAGTGAGGGAGAACACAGGGTTTAAATACAAATAGGGTCGGGGGGCGGGCGCCCTGGAGGCTGACGGGAGTGAGGCCAAACCGGAGCAGGAAGCCTCCAGGGCGAAGCAGGACGTGCTGGCGGAAATTTCCCTCACGTGAACACAGTGCCGTGCTTCTCTCTGTAACACGCAGCACATCACACTATATAGTTATTTAATTAAATCTTGATAATCGCACTAAGCTATATCTCCGTTTCTTTTAATTTTACAGTACATTCTATGTAATTATTAGCTCTTCATCAACTCACAAACTGACATTTTCGTAAGTATTCAACTTCTTTTAGTCCCAAAATGTACTTTAATAACCCAAACAAGGCTTATATATGAATGAAAACACTTACAGCGCAACCGGATTAACATCTGAAGTAAACTCTCGAGTTTTTAATGTATAATATAAATGAGCTTATAATGTGTTGTGGAGCAGCACCGTCTGCACTCATGTGCATGTTTCTGGATCTAATGTTCCCATCCTTTATTCTTTGACACACACACACACACACACACACACCTCTTGATCGCTTTCATTCATCTCCCTTCAGCACTACACCGGAGGTTGTGCCATCTGCCCGAGCCCATAAACATGGCAGGCGCTAGGAAGGCCAAACCGTTCTGCGCTGATTGTTACATCTCGCACAATAATTCAATCTCGCGCTTGGCTCGCCTGTCGCACGCGGGGCAGAGCTGTCCGGCTCTCGGGACGGCGTGCACCATGGGGGATTAGTTAGACGAGCGCCTGGGGATTTGAACCCATGACCTTTTGGGATGCTCTTGCCACCTCGGTCCTTATTTGCTGGACTTATCAAATCCTTCAGCAAAAACGTAATTGATTTGGAAAGGCTTGTCTGTTTTAAACGTTTCTGAAGGACTAGTTAATCATGCGTTTCTAAAATTAAACCTTATAATTACATCATGTTCTGTTTTCATTGATGCAAGAAAACAAACTGTTCCCTTATTAACCAGAGGAACATTTTTCCCTGTTTATGCTGCATAATTATGAGTGACCTGAGACGCTTATAAGCCGCTTTGTTGTCATAGTTGTATGCGGATTCAGATTTGCACTAATTAGTAGGTAAGGTGCATGAATTAGTAGGTCAGAATGAGGTGATATTATGTGTATATCAAATAGGGATGAAACGGTTACCAGTTTTTCGATAAACCACAATAAAAATTTCTGATGGTTAGTATTTACGTTTTATATCTTCATTATCATTCAAATTTGATTACCGAGATTTGGAAAACTTGTGGTAAATACTGTTCAGCATTAAGCAAAGTGGTGTGAGAGATTATATGAAAGAATGTACGAATTAATTAATTATGAATATATAAAGTCGAACCGATGGCATTTGCATTTCATCTTCCCTCAGTGTAGTGCCTAATAAAGTAGTGTTTATGCTTTGTTTATGGGGTTACCAGCAAAATGGCTTTTTGCGGTTCCATAAGCACAGAAATTAAAATTTTCATTCAGCATGTCTGTCATTTTTGTTCAGATCAATCTGGAAATCGTTGTATATTTTAACCAGTAGATGAAAATAAACTAATGTGCAGTCTATAAATCTAAACAATACAGATGTAGTATTGTGTTTGGAGCAGATAAAATACCAATAAGTTATCCTCCTTTTCATAAAAATGATATAAAGTTATCATTTTATAAACCTTTTTGGTCTACTTTATTTAAACATGTCAGTAGATAACGTGTCATTGTGTGTCAACCATCTAATATTTGTAGTTCATTTTAAATCCAGCCATCGTTGTTTAATGTTATTATTTTAATGCAATAAAGAGTGCATAGTGTATTGCAGGCTAATTTTGATTTTCGACATAAAACTTGAAATGAATTCAGTCTGTTTATCAGTACTTTTTGAACATTTTCAGCACTTTTTAACAATACCGGGATAATATTGATAACTATGATCATTTTGGACGCTATAATCGTGTTATATCGTGATATTTCACTGTTTCATCTCTTATCTCAAAGTTCTAGCTAGGAGTAGCTGTGCTTCCATCCAATGTTGCAAATTTAAAGGGATACTCCACCTTTTTTGGAAATAGGCTCATTTTACATCTCCCTCAGAGTTAAACTGTTGAGTTTTACCATTTTTGAATCCATTCAGCCGATATCCGGTTCTGGCGGTACCACTTTTAGCATAGCTTAGCATACATCATTGGAGTGGACAAGAAAAATGAGCCTATTTCCAAAAAAAGTGGAGTATCCCTTTACCTCGTCCGCAATTTTGGAATATCACATAAAACATGGACTATCATATAAACCATTTCCACCCCATGTGTTAAAAAATCTCCTTTTGGGAAATTGTCATAAGAAATAGTTGTTTTAATTGGGGAGTGCACTTTAGCTCTTTTTTTTTTTTTTGGTACGAAATGTAATAAATATGGTCATGTTCGAAAGCGGATGCTGGCGTTTGGGAACCCAATCACATCCACTGTTGAAGCAAAGTCACATGACTTTGTTGTTGCGCATCGAGGGATTTATTCGGTAAATGTGTTTCCATCATGCGCCTGAATTGAGCGCATACTTTTTTATTGATGCACATTTTACGAATGTATGCACATCTTCGCATTGTGATGGTTTTATCTCTTACACTGAAGAAAAAAAATGGTGTCGAAAAAAATTAACTCAGAAACATTTCACAAACGAATACAAAGAAACTGCAAGTAACACATTGCTCTTTGAAGAGTATTGAATGACCTCCTCCTTCTGGTCCTCTTGAAACTGAGTGCAGCTTTTGATACTGTTTGGCATTCTGTACTCCTATCTCGTCTAACTGATATCGGTATCACTGGTAATGTGTTTCAGTGGCTAAGTTCATTTCTCTCAGACAGGCAAGAATTTATCAGCATTAATCAGTCCTTCCAGAAAAACTCAGTTTTTTTGTGATTGTTGCGGGCAAAAATCCTTGATTATGCGGCCCGTTTTCTTTTAAAATGCGATGGAACATGCGGGATATTTATGCAATGTTTTGCGATGAAATTGCGGGAACTTGCAAAAACTGCGGTTTGATGAAAATGAGAAAAAAGTGATTGGTACTAGGCTCCTACCTTAATGTAAAGAGTAATTTCTTATTACTTCCTATGATAAGCAAGCATATACATCACAGAAAGTGCTGGAATATTTAATTTCTCATCTTGTTTTATTTCAGACCTTAATAAACGCATCAAACTTACAAAACATTGATGAGTCAAACAAGTTCTGTAGCTTTACAAAAGCAATATGCTACAGCTTCTGTAAAAATGAATGAATAAAATATTTAAAAATAAAAGTGTGCTCCTGTTTTACAGCTTTTCGATGATGTTCACGTCGCGTAATCACGTCACTTCGTAACGTTCCCATGGCAACAGGGGGAAACGGCGGCTCTTGTGTGAAGCAAAGCAACATTTTTCAACTTTCTGCTTAGATATGTGACATTTTTGCAACGAAAATGTGAGGATTATGAAATCATGCAAGCCCCGCTTATTTTGCACGGAAATCGGCAATTTATGCGGCGAAAGTGCGGCGTATATGAAAAAATGCGGCCCCCACATAAATATGCGGACTTTGGCTGATTCTGCACTGAATCATGCGATCGCATAATCGCGTTTTTCTGGAGGGACTGATTAATAAACACACATCTCGCTCTATAACGGGTGTACCACAAGGATCCGTTCTTGGTCCACTTCTAGTTCTAGTCTACATGCTTTCTCTTGACCAGATCATCCGGCATCATGGTCTTAATTTGCATAGTTACACAAATCTTTCTTAATGCTCAGCCCAATTCTGTTTTTCACCTGCAATATGTAGTCTTGTGGTACTATTTGATTCTACATTAAGCTTTGAACCCCATATTAGCCACTATAGCGTGTTTAATCCTGTTTTTTTTCCATCTTCGTAACATTATACATGTACTGTATGACCATATGAAATCTCAAAGATGCTGAAACTGTTGTCCATGCTTTTGTAACCTGGACTATTGCAACTCTCTGTTTTGTGACCTATCCACTAAAGCCCTTAATTTCTTGCAACTAATTAAAACCTCAGCTGCTCGTGCCCCTACATTCAACAAATCAGCTCACATCTCGCCCATCCTTCAGCAAATGCACTGGCTCCCTATTGTCTATCGCATTCAGTTTAAAATACTTGTCCTAGTTTTTAAGGCTTGCCATGCCTTCGCATCTTAATATCTTACAGAATTTATACACCCATTAATTCCTGAGATCGAGTTTTTTTTTTTTCTCCTTTTTTGAGGATTTGCTTGTATAACCAAAGTTCAGACTATAATGTTTGTTTGTAGTTGGGCGTTCAGCATCTCAGATAAGCTTTGGAACAAGTCGCTCCAAAACCTCTTTAAAATTGAACATAAAACTAATTTATTTACATTACGTATTAATATTATTAAGATAAGTCTAATTTTCAGATCCGTAATTATTTTGGTTATTGTCTTGAATGTTATATGATCTCCGTCTAACTGCCTGTTCCTGTTGTTGTTATACCCTTGTTGTATATCTGTATTTTTTGTTATTTGTCAATATTATGTCATTTGTCCTTGTGTTCTTGTAAGGTGCTATTTATATAAAGCATATTTATATCATTATTATTATTATTGAGTAATCCAATAACAAATTTTTCATTGTATGACTCTTTACTTTTTGAAAAGATTTAGATTTAGAAAAAGACCAGATTTAGTTTTAGATATTTTGATAACCTTTTATAAATTGGTTTTATTTGTTGTCTATATACAGCATGGTTTAGTCATTTATTCATTTACTTACTCTTTTTTTCCCACTTGTTTCTGGGCATGAATAAAGCCGTGGCAGCTTGCATGGCACCAAATAATATGCAAACAAACACAAATTCAATGCCACGGTTTTCTAAGCCGGTTGCAACCATTAACTAGCATAGCTGATTAGTTGAAAAACTGTTTGCTTTTTAAAATAGACAGACCAAACTGTGAAATCCTACAAGTCAAGAACACAAGCAAACGTCCAGCTTGAGGGAGGCATTAGTGGAGTTAGGAAAGAGACGTGTGCGCATCTAATCTGCTCATCTCTGGGGGGTATTTGGGGCAACTGGCGTTTTCTCTGGAGGTTGGGGGGTTGGGGGGGTGTTCATGGGCCATCACAACAAGTTTGGCCACATGCTGTGATGATGAACAAAGCTTTCATATGAAAGGCCACAAACATGCAATACGAAGATGACAATGGCAGGGCTAATGGTCTGTGAAAACAAGTAACCAAAGCCTTTTGTTTTGATTTCTTAAGGTTTGTGTTTCGGCTAATCTGTAAATTTGGTTATAAGTAGCCATTTGTAACCGTCGCAATTTTTGTCTCCATTTCAGGCGGCACGCCTAAGGACTATGCACAGGACTTTAAATATTTGCTTTCAAATGACAAAAGCTCTTATCTGATTGCATCTTTAGAGAATGTTTTGAGTTTATGTAGTTCTTTAAATGAGATTGTGTGTCTGATATTACAGATATCGAGTGGTATACAGTTTTGTTTTATAGAGAGCTACACTCATTGGTCAAAAATGGTCTTCGACGGTGGCATGTCACAAAGCCCAAATGACCTCAAACTGGTTTCTTGAACATGACAATGAGTCTCCAGCTTTGGGATGTGGAGGAACGGGAGATTCGCAACATGGATAAATAGTTAGCGGATAAATCTGCAGAAACTGTGTGATGTTGTCATGCGCCACGGTACCATAATTAGTCGTTACTAGGGTTGGGTATCGTTTGATTTTTAATGATTCCGATTCTGCTTATCAAACTCTTAATTTCGATTCCAGCATGTGGAGCATATGTATATAAATATATATTATGGTTTCTTTATCATTTGGACTTGACTGCTGCCATTAGGGAATTAAAACAAATGCCTTGGCACATTTTACAGATTGTAAGTAAAACATCTAATTATAACATCAGTGATTGGATTTTGATGTAGATAAATACTATTATTAATGTGATAAATATGTAATAAACATTTTAGCTAATTTTATGTACTCTCGGCTGTTTAACACAATTTTACCATGTTTCAACTGAATCCACGGATTCGAATATCAGGGTGTTTTTGTCATCATTGCAGTATTTTGTAAGCTAGAAAGTTAGGCGCGGGATGATTTGAGGGGGGAAAATTCAAGGTAAATGATGTCAAGTCACCTTTATTTATATAGCGCTTTATACAATACAGATTGTTCCAAAACAGCTTTGCAGAAAATGATTCAATGATAATAAGATAAGATAAGATATACTATACTTTATTGTCCCCGACAGAAAATTTGTTATGGACTCTGTCCCTTCTGCAGTTTTTTTTTCAAAGACAACACAAAGTACAAAATACAAAGAACAAAACATCCTCTCACAAACATGCTCTCATATTCATTAGATAGGTACGTATATAGTAGGCACATTAGCACCTTTCATTGGCAGGTTTAAAAAAAATTACAACATCTTTGCAAAACGTTCATTTCGGCTGTAAAAGAAAAGTATATTCTCCTCTAAAAGAAAATAGTCATTGTCCAGCTTAAAGTGTCTATGTCAGGTTACATTTTTTTTTTAGATGTATTAAATAAGGGTTAGATGTCTGAGTGAAAATGTAATTATCATTAAAATTATTACTGTAATTGCCCTACAGTAAGCTTTATAGCCATTTCTGTCAAGATCATATTTTTAAAACACAGCTGAGCTGTGACGTCAGAAGAGGGAGTCGTGCCACAAACGTTCTATTCAAGTATGGAGAGTTTTGAGTCTGAGCAGATCCAAAATCCCCCCACAGCCATACACTTTTGAGACTCCCAGGCGTGAGACAGATGAGGAGGCAAACAGAAATTTAAACAATTATATCAAAGAAACATAAATATCTGGTGTGAAGATAACCAGTGGAGAGTTGGGCAGGTGTATATAGGCATAACTTTATCAGTGTTGATTCAGGTCGTTGTAAAGATCATCAATTGTTAATTTAGTTAATTTCATCTACTGTTTAAAAAACAACAACAAAAAACAACAACAGTGATGTCATTGTCCAGCTCAGTTCAGTCCTCATCCAATAGTGTCAGTGCAGTCAAATCAATACAATAATATTGTTGAATATCCCCAACTAACCAAGCCGGAGCATACCTGTCAAGTTTTGGATTTGAAAATGAGGGAAATTTTCCGGCACCCACCGCGAACTGTCCCACCACCCCAACCAAGCTCCAGTATCCCTTACATTTTAAGACCGGTGTTATAGCCTAAATGAAAACACACACACACATATATATATATATATTTGGTATATATAGGGTATATATTAAGAGCATTTATGACAAACCATGTGTAAATTCATAAGACGACAGCATTGCTGAGTATTTTCTGCTTAACTGCAGTGAACCAAAGACAGTCTCAAAAACACGGTTTGAAATCGCTGGTGTTTCTGGCGTCACACACTACCTTGTAGTTTGAAAAAATCAGGGTGTTTTTGTCATCATTGCAGTATTTTGTAAGCTAGAAAGTTAGGCGCGGGATGATTTGAGGGGGGAAAATTCAAGGTAAATGATGCCAAGTCACCTTTATTTATATAGCGCTTTATACAATACAGATTGTCATTGTTCCAAAACAGCTTTGCAGAAAATGATTCAATGGTATAAGATATACTTTATTGTCCCCGAAGGGAAATTTGTTATGGACTCTGTCCCTTCTGCAGTTTTTTTTTCAAAGACAACACAAAGTACAAAATACAAAAAACAAAACATCCTCTCACAAACATGCTCTCTTATTCATTAGATAGGTACGTATATAGTAGGCACATTAGCACCTTTCATTGGCAGGTTTAAAAAAATTACAACATTGATGCAAACCGTTCATTTCGGCTGTAAAAGAAAAGTACATTGTCCGGTGTAAGTTCAGTGTTGATTCAGGTCGTTGTAAAGATCATCAATTGTTCATTTAGTTAATTTCATCTACTGTTAAAAAAACAAACAAACAAACAAACAAACAGTGATTTCATTGTCCAGCTCAGTTCAGTCCTCATCCAATAGTGTCAGTGCAGTCAAATCAATAATATTGTTGAATATCAAGTGTCCCCAACTAAGCAAGCCAGAGGTCACTCCATCAGGTGACAGAATGGAGAAAAAGAAAAACTTAGGTTTAATATAAAACATTATGATTCAGGCTGCTTCACATGTCAGAAATAAGACTCTGGATCGGTATTCAAATATTTCATCCAGCTAGATTTGCTTGAAGATTGTATTCAATCATGCCGGTGTGGAGCTGAAGCTGGCCATGGGGTCTGTGCAGAGGACCTGTCTGGTTCTTGTGGTCTCTGCTGAGGATCTGTGCCGATGGCTTCACAGGGGGTTGTCTAGACACGGTCTCTGCTGACATTCAGGGCTGCGTTGTGGTCGTGTCTTAGCCTGACTTCGTCATACTCGTATTATAGTCAGAATGTGAGTCTGATACTGCTCTACAGGGCTTTGATTATGAGGCGTGTCTTAACCGAACCAGGAAAAACAACAACTCTGCACTCAATTGGATAGACATACAACCAATCAGAGCAACGCAGTAAGTGACGTATGTTGAGCTACGCATAGTTGTCAACAGAACTCAACTACACACACGCTGGAAGAAGTAGTAAAATAATGAGTGTTGCTTCTTTTATTTGGTCCTCCATGAGTGCGACCAAAGGAGAAACCACAACGACCACAGGGTTTTCATTGCGTCCCATCTTCTTAGCGGCCATCGGAGCCAGCTGATAAATTAAACTTTTGCCGAATCCCATAGGAAGGACGGCAAACACATCTTTCCGATCGACAAATGCCTTGATTGCAGTTCTCTGTTCGTCTTTTAAAATGAATGCGCTGTCGATTTCTTTTACAACAGACGCGATAGCGGGATCTCTACATCTCAGTTCTCCAGCGGCAGTCATCTGTGAGGGAAACCAGTTCAACCCAAGCGCTCTTTGATAACGTGATGATTACATAACTGCAGATCATCTGTCCATCATCGTATAAAGCCCGCCCTGGCAATTTGATTGGCCCGACGATTTCTGAACCGATCATAATTACTCCTCAATGGAGCGAGTCCAGACCGAACCAAAAAATGTTGTGGCCGGGGTTCGGGCTGGCATCCAGGCTAGTCGTGTCTAGGTGCAGGTCCAACATCTGAATCTGGAAATGGCTGACTACGGTAAACTCGGGATAAGGATGAGACAGACTGACTAATATTAGCGTAGATGCCATTCCTCTTACGATGTAACGGTGTAGGAAGTGTCCACGGTTCCGGTTGACCAACTTTATGCAGCCTAACAATCATTTAACTGATGTGAATTATAGAAAGATGTGTTTTTTTAGTCTAGATTTAAACTGAGAGTGTGTCTGCTTCCCAAAACAAGGCTATGAAGACTATTCCAGAGTTTTGGTGCTAAATAGGAAAAGGATCTACCGCCTGTAGTCGATTTAGATATTCTAGGTATTATCAACTGGCCAGAGTTTTGAGATCGCAATAGACGTGACGGACTATAATGCGTTAAGAGCTCGCTCAAGTACTGGGGAGCTAAACCATTTAGTGCTTTGCAAGTAATCAGCAAGATTTTAATATTTATACAATGTTTAATAGGGAGCCAATGAAGTGTTGACTGAACCGGGCTAATATGGTCATACTTCCTGGTTCTGGTAAGAACTCGAGCTGCTGCGTTTTGGACCAGCTGGAGTTTGTTTATTAAGCGTGCAGGGCAACCACCCAAAATAGCATTGCAATAATCATGTTGTAAGTCATGAAAGCATGAACTAACTGTTCTGCATTTGTCATTGAGTGCATACAGTATGTCATCATTTAGATATAATTTTTAAGATGGAAGAATGCGGTTCTACAGATACAGGCTTTCAAATTAATGATTGGTATCAAAGAGCACACCCAGTTCCCTTTCAGTCGAGAACGTCAGACGTAGTCGACGTCCGACTGAATGGGGATCACGCTAGGGAGCCAATCGTCTTCGAGTACTATTGAACGAGCCAATGAAATTGGCGTGCGTGATGACATCACACACTCCGCCCCCCGCGGCGCGGGTATAAATACGGAAGTGGATGCACGCACCAGCTGCCTTTCGCTTCGGAGCCGATCGTGACTGATGTCTCTGAAGAGTGCTGTTGTAATTCAACGAGCGAGTGTGTCGGTGTTCTTTTGGAAGACTCTCCTGGTGCTGGTGGTTCTACAGCGCGAGTGCAGCGGTGATCGCGAGCTTGGAGCTCTCAACTGCTGTTTTAACAGCAAGCAAATTTCTGTGTTTGTGTGTGTGTTGACGGCTGGTTGAGGGCAGAAAAGTGAGTGCTTCACTGTTTTCAGTTTTGAATTCAGTGTTGCCGCGGTCATTCCCTGTGTGCTCCGGCACTGGTGACGGGTCCCATTTCTAAAAGAGCAACTCGGGTGAGTTTTGTGTCTTTTTCAAGATGCCATTCCATCCGTGTGGTTCTGGGTGCGGTAGGGCTCTGTCCCCCTCTGACGGTCACAAGAGTTGTATCACGTGTTTGGGCTTAGAGCACGCTGAAACAGCTTTTGTGGATGAGTCATGTTCTCATTGCGGGAACATGACCGTCTCGGTGCTAAGGTCGAGACTCGCCTTCGTCCGCGAAGGTGGAGTCCCCACCCCCAGGCCCCGCTCTTCCGTTTCTTCTGGGTTACCTTCCCAGAAGAGACCTGGAGCGCCGTCTGGGCTGGGTGACCTGAGGATTACGGTGAGGGGTAATCCGCCCGGCAAAGCCCCGTGGATCCCTCACTCCTCGTTTGCACCGCAGCCGGTGGAGCTCCCCGACGAGACTGCTGGTCCCTCTGTAGTGGACCGACCAGCTGTCTCGTTCGGGGCCCCTCCAGAGGACAGGATGTCCATCGCAGCATCGGACGGGGAGCTGGGCTCTGGAGGTGATGACTCGGCTGTGCTGCCTCCCCCTGGGAGACCAGCACTGCCCGATCCGGATCCAGAGATGGCAGCTATGCTCAAGAAGGCCGCCGAGGCGGTAGGGCTCGAGTGGAACCCTCCACCGTGTCCCGAACCGTCTCGGTTGGATGATTGGTTTATCGGAGCGGGCCGGTCTGGTTCTCAGCCCGCCGCTCCGGTACCCTTCTTTCCTGAAGTGCATGAGGAGTTGACGAGGGCATGGATGGCACCTTTCTCTGCCAGAAACCGCCTGAGCAGCTCCTCCCCCCTCACTACCCTTGATGGGGGAGCGGCGAAGGGTTATGTGGCTATCCCTCCAGTGGAGTGGTCTGTTGCGATGCAGCTGTGTCCGGCGACCGCTACCTCTTGGAAGGGGGATCCTCGTCTCCCCTCTAAGGCCTGTAAGTTCTCGTCCGTTCTCACGGGCAAGGCTTACAGAGCCTGTGGGCAAGCCGCTTCCTCTCTGCATGCCATGGCGTTGCTTCAGGTCCACCAGGCCCAGGCACTCATGAACATGCACGAGGGTAGTTCAGACCGTGAGCTCACGGATGAGCTCCGCACTGCAACCGCCCTCGCCCTCCGGGGCACGAAGGTTGCAGCTCGCGCGATCGGTCTGGCGATGTCCACCCTGGTGGTCCAGGAGCGCCATCTCTGGCTCAACCTGGCTGATATGAGAGAAGCGGACAAGGTTCGATTCCTGGACTCTCCCATTTCTCAGGTTGGGCTGTTCGGCGATGCGGTAGAGAACTTTGCCCAGCAGTTCTCGGCCGCCCAGAAGCAGACGGAGGCCATCCGGCACATCCTGCCCCGACGACCTGCTGCTGCCTCCACCCAGTCGTCCGGGGCAGATCCTCCGCCTGCTCGTCGCCGAAGGCGCCCGTCTGCAGCCGCCTCTGCTCCCGCTGGACCATCGCAGCAGCCTCCACCTAGGTCTCAGCGTGGAGCCGGCCGCAGAAGGGGCGCCCCGCCCGCTTCAGGCGCTGCCAAGCCAGGTGGCAAGCGACAGCGAAAGCGTTAAACCTGAGGCGGGCCACCCAGGGATGGACGTACTGCTTTTGGAGATGGTCACCGGCCGCTCCCTTCACTCGTAAGAGGACCGAGTGAAGTTTTTGTTTTTGTGTGTGTTGTTCCGCCGCTGGTTCTCATAAAAGCTGAACCAGCGGTACCCACATTTTCAAAGAAAGAGCAGTTTCTCCCTTCCTGGGCCCCAAGAGGGCTAGTTGGCGGTGTGTGACCCTGCAAAGCCTTGCACCCTTCAGCTCCCTTTTGTTCGCCAGCCAGCACCTGGATGCGGTTCGAGGACCCGGACATCCGCCTTCTCACGCATCCTCTGCTGCTTTTGGAGTCAGGTAAGTGCTGCACTGCACACTCAGACCCTCCTTCGGGCCGCCTAAGGGCCTCTCGATTGGGTCCCTGTTCTCCACTTCGCTGCCTCACCTCGGGTACGTCTGTGGTCTCTGAGGCCCTGGTGTGGTGTGTGTAAGCTTAAAGTGCTTCCTACCGCTCCTTGGCCCTGAGCTACCAGCAGACTCGGCTTGCGATTCATTTCGCTTGGCTTCCGCCCTGGCTCAGTGATATTTTGCACACCTAGGTGTTGAGCTAAGGCTCCTAGAAGTAGTGAATTATCACACCTACGTGTTGAGCACTGCTCCTGACCTGTGTGCGCACGTCGCTGTCCTACTGGCGAAGGACGCAATGTAGCCTCTCCTCAGCCGATATGAAGACTGGTTTCTTTAACCTGTTCTTTATTGTACCCTAGATAGATGGTGTGTCATGGCCACCTTGGACCTGTGTCAATTGGAACGGGCCCTTTTTCGAAAGCCTCCGTTCAGTTACTAACACAGAGATGCATTTTCGAATGCTCCGTCCCCAAGGTTGGCCTGCAGCGTTCGACCTGGAGGACAGTACTTCAGATCTCTGTCCTTCCGCTCCACAGACCATTCTCTGTCCGGGCGTCGAGGGTACGAAGTATCAGTACAGGTCCTACCCTTCGAGTGCTCCATAGCCAGTTGGGTCTTCAGGTCAACTGGGAGAGAGTATCTCGTCCACGGGCTGAGTATCTCTCATTTCAGTTCAGGAGAAGGACTCGGTCCAACACGTCTCTTCAAGAAGAGTGTGTTAGGCTAGTGCTAGAAGTGAGAAAGGGTTCCACTGAAAGAATTTCAGAGGCTCCTGGGGCATATGAGGCTTGGCTTCCTACATATGAAGACCGCTTCAACACTAGTTTTATGATCGAGTCCCGAGGTGACCGTGGCAGAGCGGCACGCCCTGTGTGATTAAAAGGTCACCCCGGCCTGCCGCCAAACTCTCAACTCGTGTGTAGACCTTCAGGTCCACTAACACTGACCGAGGGGCCATGTACAAAGGGCATGCTTTAACGGAGGCCTGGGCGACCTCCGACTGCATTGGTATTCGTTACCTCGAGTTGGCAGTTCACCTCGCTTTGGGCCACCGCTGCTCAGCGAGCTGGTACTGGTCTAAAAAGACAACATTGCGACCGTTGCGCTAGCTTCCCTCGCATGTCACAACTCGCCTGTCGCCTCCTCCTTAGAGTCAGAAGCTTCTGAGGTTGCTTCATTCCACTATAAAATTCTTCCGGCCTGCTCAATCGTGCCGCCTACGAGCCTCACGACAGCTATGGCCAGGGAGAGTGGAGACTCCAATCCCCTGGCGGTCTAGCTGAGCAGGGACCTCTTTGGACTCGTCCCTCTGCCAGTTGTGTTTTTGTCTGAGCGGACATCCCTTGGACAGACACTAGCTCTCAGCTGACCCCGGGGCCCTGCAGAAATGCGTTCCCCAGTGAGCCTTCTAAAGCGCTGCTCAAATTCAGTGATTTTCATCACACTCAGGTGTTGAGCAGAGATGCTCCTGAAGCTCAGTGAATTTCTTCACACTCAGGTGTTGAGCAGAAATGCTCCTGAAGCTCAGTGATTTTCATCACACTCAGGTGTTGAGCAGAAATGCTCCTGAAGCTCAGTGATTTTCATCACACTCAGGTGTTGAGCAGAAATGCTCCTGAAGCTCAGTGAATTTCTTCACACTCAGGTGTTGAGCAGAAATGCTCCTGAAGCTCAGTGAATTATCACACTTAGGTGTTGAGCAGAGATGCTCCTAAAGCTGTGCTAAGTCAGGAGTGAAACAGATCTTGATAGTTGCCCCTTATTGGCCCAACCAGATCTAGTTCCCTCGTCAGCCTTCCTGACTTCCCCTGAATACTTCAGGGATGGGGCATGATGGCACCCGCGTTCAAAGAACTGGATGGGGAGGTTCAGGTGGTTACCACAAGGTTATGTGGTAGCGACCATCACTTCTGCAAGCACCCCCTTAAGTAAGGCAGTTTTGCTGCGCTAATTAGAAGTGGAACCTATTCGTTGAATGAGTCTTCTCTCCTGAGGAGATCCTGAGAGCGTTCGGTCATTTCAGTGCTCTCTTTCCTGTAGTTGGGTTAGGTAGGCTGTCCTTACCCTCAATATGATACAAACATCATATGTAGAAGCTTGGGAAGCACGTCCTGATCGTCAGGTTTCTGAGGGAGCAAGGGTCATCCCTGCATCCCTCTTTATCCTCTTGGGCCTATCTCTGGTGCTTCTGCACTGCAGAGTCCGCCCCTGAGCCAGTGCAGGCAGTGAGTTAAAAGTATCTGTTTTTACAGTTCTCCTGCTCGCATGGTCTCTACTAGAGGGTAGGAACTTGCTCGCTTCAGTCAACGATTGTGCCTGGATTTCGGGCCGGCTAACTCTCATTGCTGAGACCCCGGCCTGGATATGTGCCCAAGGTTCCTACCTCTCCCTTAAACTGGGACCAGGTGGTGAGCCTGCAAGCACTGCCCCGGAGGAGGCAGACCCAGCCCTGGCTTTCTCTGTCCGTCCGCTTCATCGCGGTTATACGTGTACAGAACGCAAGCCATAGGACCTCAGACCAGCTCTTATCTGTTAAGGAAGTCAGCAGAGACGGAAGGCTGTTTCCAAGCGAGGTTGGCCCACTGAATGTGGTTGCCTTATCTTGGTGAAAATCCCGAGATACTCATGTCCACTTACGTGGTGAGCTCCTCTTTTATGAGTGTTGCTCCCACCTAGGCGTTGACAGAGTGCTTCGCTGACAGATGTTCTAGAGTTGGGGGCTGGGCGACACCTAAGTCGAACCGCGGCTTCCCGTGGGCTCCCTTCATATGAAGCCAGTTTCACCATGAGCCCGGTTCAAAGTGTCGGCTTGCTGCGCCATTCCCCTCCTATGGACTGGATACGTGCGCCATGTTGCTCCAGTAGAGTTCCCTTATCCGAACCCTGTTGAGTTCCTCCGCACCCCTCCGACATCAGACGTGGCGGAACGCCCGGTGTTAGGCCTACCACTCGTAAGCAGTGTGGAACCTGTGTTAGGCTGGGTCCATATGTTGTGATCCCTACGGTGATCCCATATGTGTATTCTTCCACGGTACGGCTCCCTACGGTGAGCCCGTGTCTTCCCTCGGCAGAGCCTGCTCTGCTGTCATTGGCTGGTTGAGTCTCCCCCCTGTCATAGGCTGGAGCCTCCCCAGTGACCTTCCATATGTTGCAGTGCCCGGTCTCCGCCCAGTTCATATGTGTATTCCACCTTACCTCCCTTTGGGCAGGATGTGGGTTCCGCAGCGTCCCTTCCTTCCTTGTACAGGGAACGCTTTCCCAGTGGTCCTGTAGGAACAGCAGTGACTTCCCTGGCCTAAGCCCTGTCCCTTCCCGCCTTAGATTGCGGGGGATCTGGAGGCTTTTGTCTAGGCACTGGAAGGTGGCAGCTTTAGTGGCGTGTTCAATGGTTATCCCCATTCAGTCGGACGTCGACTACGTCTGACGTTCTCGACTGAAAGGGAACGTCCTGGTTGCGTATGCAACCCACCGTTCCCTGAAGGAGGGAACGGAGGACGTAGTCCCCTTGCCACTAACGCTGGACCACCGCTGACTGGGCTACTCTCGGCTCCTCAGCGAAAAGCAGCTGGTGCGTGCATCCACTTCCGTATTTATACCCGCGCCGCGGGGGGCGGAGTGTGTGATGTCATCACGCACGCCAATTTCATTGGCTCGTTCAATAGTACTCGAAGACGATTGGCTCCCTAGCGTGATCCCCATTCAGTCGGACGTCGACTACGTCCTCCGTTCCCTCCTTCAGGGAACGGTGGGTTGCATACGCAACCAGGACGTTTCCTAACTATAACAAAGACTAGACATAGCAGCCAGCAACCGCCCCAGCAACTTGGAGATACTTTGAACTGAAAGTAAAAATGCTTTCTTGTCGTCTTTCCCATGCTACCTTGGGCTTTGTAAGGCACTATTCTCTGTTAGCAGCTTTGAAAAAATATATGTTGAGAAAATGCTATAAAAGTGTATCGAATGAGTTAGAGAATTATTAGCATTTATACCAGTTGTACCAATTAGAGATGACTTCTGGTCCTGTGTCTCACTTTGATGCCATATTGAATTTTACACAGATGAAAATGATGCTGTGAGGATTGAGGAATAGACTTTAAGTCTTTACAATGACATGTACTGTATAAAGGTCGTAGATCACGCTGTTTTCACAAGTTTTTCTATCCACGTAGTTTCTGATCAATGTAAATGGATAAACCTGATAAACCGGATATGAAAAAACTGATGAGCAGCAAAGATAGTGTAATTCCTCACGTTCCTTGTGCCATCCAAAAATGGTCACACGCAGAAAGTTTCAACAAGGAAATTGAAAAAAAAAATTCAAACCATGTCAACATAATAGCCACGTATAATTAATGTCAGATCAGACAAATGTGATAATGTCAGCTAGATAAATGTTACTATTCAAGAAATTCAGGAGTATTGAATACTATTCAAGAAATAGTATTCAATACTATTCATACATACATTTCAAATTAAAGGTTATAATTTATTGATTTAATTAAGCCTTTTAAGTAGCAAAAATGTGTCTGTTGATCAGTGCAACTTAATATAATTTAAAGGTAATTTCTGTTTGTTTGTTTTTTTGTTTTAAGAAGTTGTATCCTATTGAAATGAGCTTGATAGCTTTGAATATTGGGCCGTGGATTTCTAGTTCAACATTTGCAACGACAAAAACTATGACCCTCTTCTTCGTGCCTTCATCCACGATAGAGGCGGGATGGAGTTACAAAGACACTTGAAGGCAAGCCTGCAACCTTAGGCCAAAAAAGCGTAACACTGGGTAATGCTTCGGTACTTAGGGAAGGAGATGAGACGAGGCTGTTTATTTTTTAATGGATGTCAAGGGAGGAGAGACTCATATGCTGAATAAACCGCTTTTGTGAGGAAATGGCTCGTTTAATCGACAGCTGATCTTCATGTTTGCTCTTAAACATTCGTTTTGGATTGAATGATTGATTGACTGCCGCACAACTCTGAATGAAATGTAATGATGTCAAGGCTGAAATGTGATTGGTTATCAGTGCACACGTGATCCAAGCTAGCCGTTATGCTTTTTTCAATGGTAGAGCACGAACCCTGGTATCGCCCAATAATAAGACCATCTCGGGTACACTGAAAAAAAAAAAAGTGTGTTGGATTTACATGATTTGATAGTGTACATCGGTCCCACATGAACCAATTAAGTTACACCAACATAATTTATTCATGTAACTTCAACATCATGGAATTCAGTCATTTTAAGTTGCCCAATTAATTGAATTGTAAAAGGCTCTCTGATTGGGTGATTTAGGTATTCAAATCCACATATTAATTTATCCAATTAAGATTTAATGTATTTTAGTGTCACACAGCTCAATTTCTAGTCTATAGCCAACAGTTAGCTACCAACAGTACTTGTTAGCATCTTAAATGCTAAGGTGTACAAGCACCTTCAGCAAGAGCAGTTGCTATAAGCATAGCTGAATCGGTCCACAGCCTAACCAAATGCTCCACTCTTGTCCACAATGGTAACCCACTGTAATTTAAATGGTTCTAATAAATCCAATGTAATTGAACATTAAACACAATTACACACTTTTTCTCATTTTCTCAAAAACATATAAAATAACACTTCATTTCAACATTTATTCTCTCGTAATTCAGACATATGCAAAGCATGCTGGGAATTAACACGCACCGCCCAGTTTCAGTTAATGCCACACAAATCGTTCATGTAATCCAACACAAACGGATTAAGTAAACTTAAATTGTACATATATTTAAGCAGATTGGACACAATCAAATTAAGTTTGGACAAAATGTATAGCAATTGTGTTGCTTAAGCTAATTTTAATTAAGCAATTTGAACAAGCAGCAAAAATAATTTTTTTCAGTGTAGTTATGAGGATTTTCTGACAGTTTGAGGATCCAATTGAGTTACGAGGTTTAGTCACAAGCTCTTTTTAAAACTATTAATTGGTTAAATATCTGCAAAACACACAGACAGGTGTAAAGGGTGACCAATAGTTATAAAAAAAAAAAAAAGAAATACGGAGACAGCCCAACAGTGACGACGATACACAGTAAACAATAATGTGCTAATGACAAGTATTATCTTATTTGTTCAGTATATTTACATGGTACATAAATTAAATGTATTATTTGTTAATTTGAACTGAAACAGATAAGATACATTGGGCCACCACTCAATTATGCTGAAATTATTTGGAAAAACTTTTGATGATTTTTGAGCTTAAAAAATGGTATTTATGCTACACAGTTTCTCTTGGTGTAAGAAGTCGTAATTCAAAAATAATAATTCTTGAGCCAAAACATTAGTTTTACAGTGAATGTCAGACCTAACGCGTCCTCTTAACCACCATCTGTCCCAGACATCTATAATGCTGCACGCCTGTCTGGCCGCTCCTCACGTCTCTGCTGGATTGGTCACACAAGCTTGGCTATATCACAGTAACTCGACACGTTCTCCAGAGACTGTCTTTCCACAGTTCCTCAATAGATCCACTCAGCACTGTAGGATCACAGCTTGACTCTTGGTGATTTCCCCCAAAAGCCGCATTTTGATTTCAACAAAAAAGCACAGATCGGATTCTAATCTCCTTGCCTTCACCTCGCCTCTGGCTTTGTGTGACTTGAATGACAGGGAATGATTGTGAATCTGTTGAGGTATTACTGGCCTTAGTGTACAGCTAAAGGGATTATTTGTTACTTTCAAGGAAGATGATGATTTTAATATGCACTCCATGGCTGAAATTGTGAGGACACCCGAACACCATGGTCGTCGGTTCACCATGGTCGTGGTCGTGCTTGTTGAATTTTTCATTTCAAAACCATGGATGTTTGCTTCTTGAACAGCTTCCACTGTTTTTGATTGTCAGCGAGGTCAGGCACTGATGATTGGGTGGCGGATTTGTTCTCCTTTTCATTTGCTGATATTAAACTGTTTATGTAGATTACATCAGCTGTCTCTCACCCTGCAAGGATGACATAATTTTGTAGGCAAACCCGGAAGTTCATCATAGGTCACTTGACAAAAACCTTTTATTTTTTCTTCTTCTTTTTTTTTTAAAATGGATTTTTCCATTGGCTTTTTGATTATTGAAGAAAATAAGCTCTGTGACCAACAAGAGTATATTATTCTTCTAAATATCTTGAGCTTGTGTTAACCACAGAACTTTTTTTCAGACATTTAACTAACAACTCATTTAAAAATGCATGACGATGAAACCGAAAGTGCTAAAATGCCAATTCGTTACTGGGTTTTGGCTTACAAAAATATGATGTCCTCTAAGTTTTTTTGACTTTTTTTATTTTTTTTTATGTTTTTTATTTATTTTTTATCTGTGGACACCCCAAGATTCAGTCAAATTAAAATTTCAGGATTGTTAAAGTTTTAAGACTTTACACTCTCTTTAAGCAATGAATTTGTATGACTTTTTCAGTCATTCATGATTGCTGGATTAGGACTTTAAAAAACAACAACGATTTCTACATTTTATAATGAGGCATCTTTATATTTCCAGGTTTTTGGAAAAAATGTGAACCCTGATTCTTCTAAGAAAAAAGGAGGGTGAATCAAAATAATAAATACCTTGGTTTTACCCTATTTTAATGCTTTTGTTTTTTAACCCTTAAAGACCTAGACCATTTTTGGAGCACCTGCACTGCCTGTTCTTTACTTTGTTTTTCTAACCCATTATAGCAGTCAGCATCAAGTGCCATATATCTTTTTAAACAGGAGAACCTCACATTTTAATCTATCTAATTTAAATAATCCAATTTTACATTTATTTTGTCTTAGAATGGATGAATTTACCAGATTTAAGAAAAACGGCAGCATATTTTTAGTGATTTTTTTACTCCACTCAAACAAAGCCTCCTGAAGTTTTTTTTTTTCCTTTAGAAAGCTGTACTTGGATATTCTACATTTCCAGATGTAATTTTGACTACATGTAACAATCCCTAAGCAAGTTATAGCCATTTATTACAACAATATTATAGGCGATTTTCAGTGAAAAGCTGGTTATTTTTTATTTACTGACAATTTAGATGTGTCCAAAAAGGTCAGGAAGTAAAATAAATAGAATGATTGTAATAGAACACTGAAGCAAAATAAACTTTATATATATAAACACACACACACACATACACACACACACACATGTATATATACATACATATATGAACTACTTTCACTTTACCTCCTTGCCTCAGTTCAAATTTCAAAAGAAAGATGCTAATTGGTCGTGCAAAAGACCAAAAACTATGTTTATTGGTGGAGTAGATGATAGTTTCAACCAATCTGGGCATGGGGTGGGACTAAGCATCAACAATCATTCATGATTGGCTCAGAGGAACAACCCGCACGGGTTACTTTGACGAATCAATGCTGATCAAAACTTCACTACGGAGCTTCTGAATGTCCAAACGCGATTAACGCGATATCACAGAAAAGCCGTGAATCTCCTCTATATGGGACTTTTTAAAGCGTACGGATTGGAGTAGCGGTTCAAAAGTTCTTAAACATTTAAGAACAACAGTTATTTTTTGCCGCCGGCGGCCGTATAGGTCTTTAAGGGTTAAGTAATCTTCAGTCCCCTTGAAAGTTTGCTGAGGCACCCTGGTTAAGAATCACTGCTCTAGAAGTTGATATTGACATTAGCCATGGGCAAAAACCCATATTTGTTGACTGTAATGTACAACTCAATACACACACACACAGGGGCTAATGATACCAAGTAAAGAGTGCTATGTGGTAGAAATAAACAAGAATAAATTTGAATTGTGTTTTTGTTTGTTTGGTGAGTAATGCATCTGAATTCTCCTTTGCTGTCATCAGGAATGTGAATTTGTTTTGTACCCTAGTCTGATGCGGATGCACAGCACATGTTTTTAAAGTTCATGACCAAATCTGAAACTAGAACTGGGCTTTTATAATGTGACGTCTTTTCTCTCAAACTGGTGTTGAGTGCATGCAGGTAGGTGGATGATTGCGTGGGCGATTCGTGTCTTCCTCTGCCTCTAATTTCTATCTCTTATCTTCTCTAACAGGAAAAAAACACACTGACTCAACCAAACTTTCCCTAAACATGATGTCTCTGAGGGGGTCTCATGTTCTGCTATAACTTTCTGGATTATTAGTCAGCACAGTTAAAGAGAGGCATCTAACAGCACGTCTCTCCTCGAATGGCGTAGTTTGAGGTAGCATTGGTGGTGGTTGAGGAGATTCCCACTTCTATGTAAAGCGCTTTGAGTGCAGAGAAAAGCGCTATTATTATTATGTCCGTGGCACCAAAATTGAACAGGTTTAAAGCTTTGCTGCAAATCCCTAACTTCAAGTATGACGAATAATAGTGAGGCCTGATAGCCTAGAAATCTAGACGCACCCTAGCAGCAGCAAAAATGATTTTGCAGCAAAGTGTGGTCTAGCAACTCTCCGTTGGCATTCGAGCTGGAAAAACCAAACTCTGGTCAGGCCAATCACATCGTGTATAGAGAGTTGGTGGGCGGGCTTAACAATGACGGCAGAGATGTGACGGTTCCTCGTGATTTCCCTGCTAACGTTACTTGAAAACAAAGAAGATGCTGCTGGCGAACAGCGGTCTTTCGAATCGGATTTGGCCGCGACTCTGGAGGACTTGGAGTTAAGAGAACGTAACTTAAGTCATTCTTAAAAAAGGAAGATGTGTTCGGAGTTTTGACGATCGGATACGGCAAAAGTTTAATATACCAACTAGCTCCGCTGGTGGGAAAACGCATGGGACTCACACAGCCACAGCGAGCCGTTCGTTGCTCTGGTTGGTTGTAGCGCTGTCCTATGGCGTGCCGAGGGATATTGAAAGACAACCGTTTATCCCGCCCCTCGCATTGAGGTATGCCAATTGTGAGTTCCCAGACCTAACATCTTGATGTAAGTCTGGCTTGCCAGGCTAGAGGCCTGAGCAAACCACACTAAAATGACTTGCTGCACTTCTTTTCTTATGAGCTTTTACTATGTGCTGAAACATGATACTGAATGGTCCAGCACTGGACCTCTAAGGAACATTGCACTCTTGTCGTAGGTGATGGTTTATATTACCATTGGAAAAAGAAGCCCAGACAGCCAGTCGCTGTTGAACTTTGACCTGCGGTATTTGTTTGCATCTGCATTTTAACCCTGATGTTGGGTTCAGTAAAACTCAAATCGGTCATGAAAAACAGCACTTTCTTACTTGTGCTTATTAATAGTGCAAAAATGGTGTGTGTTGTGTGCAAATTTAAAAAAGCGTCCACCACTCGATGCACCCTACTTCATCCAAACACTGATTTTCTTTTGTGTGTGTGTGTGTAGCAACCATTTCATTGTCAATTGAACGGTTGTAAATTCTGCAAACAGTCCAAACTGCAATACAATCATAAAACTAGAAGCAGGTGGTAGCAGTTTTTTCATTATATTAGTCAATGTTTTGTGTTGCTAATCTTGGACTTGCTTTTCTAGTGCGATATGTTTAAAATGGAAGTCATGTCATTTTAATTGTCTTGGCTTATTTTATTGTCGTTTGGCATCAGAAGCGAAATCCTTTTTGTAGTGCTATTGCTAATTAAACTACAGTAGTATCAGGGCTTGACCAGTGGAAATAAAGGCAGGTTGTGTAGAAGTGCCATTCGATATGATGAGAGAGAAAGGGAAAGCGAGATGAGATAACTGTAATTAGAAGCCGAAGGAAGAGGTGGCCCTGACTCGTATGGAAGACATCCAAGACTTTGTTAGCACTAGACAGGCAACAATGTGACACCTGTCCAGTCGATGCTCTAGGTTTGCTCACTTTCTTTGTCTCTGTACATGTGTTTTCATGACCAAAAACCATTACAAGCTACTCTGCAATTTGAGATCCAACTTGTAAGAGAACCCTGTCAACCAAACCAATTTTTCGCACTATCAACCAATTTCTGTGCTGAGTTTTTTGCTGAAGAGAGAAGGCTTGGTGTTCTGGATGTGTGTTAAACGCAAGAGTAATGTACACTGTTGTGATTTCCCATTCTTCTCTTTTGCAGTGAAAGAACCTGGAGATGTCTCAGAAGAAGATCTTCCTAGTGTTGATTGCACTCAGTACTGTCAGCTTGCTTCTGCACCATGGGGGTCACTTGAACTTGTAAGAGTTTCTTCCATTTGTCCTTATCACGTTCCTAGTGATGCATCACCATTATTTTTTTTTTAACCAAAACTGAAAATAGTTTAAATAATACAAATTAGGTAATTGGTTAATTTAACTCCATTCAGAGTATCATGTTCTCAGTGGATAAATTATACCAGTTTTAGTGATCTCAATATTTCAGCTGAGAATTTAAATTTGACACATTGCCAAATTGTTTTGTCTCACTGAAGTATGGACACACATGACATGTTTACTACTTGTTGTTTATCCATGTTTTGTGCAAGTATCATCAAAGAAGCGCTAATTAAAAGTGACTTTTGGCACTTCAAAACTATTTAGACCGAATCAGAAAATCAGTTTTTTGTTTCAACTAAATTTTTTTGGGTTGGTGAAATTTGAGACTATCATTACTCATTCCTCTCCTCTGCCACATTTGTTTTTGGTCTTTTGGTCTGTTTATTTGCTTCCTGCTTTACCTTGCTGGTTAAGCTCCTTGGCCAACTGGTCTCCCAACTTGACCAGTTGACAAGCGGCCAAAATACCATTAAAACCAGCAAACCTGACCCAGATGAAACTAGGGATGCAACGATACCGCTTTTTCAAAACCGATCCGATCCGATACCAAAATTCTGAGTATTGGCCGATACCGATACCAATCCGATACCAGTGCAGTTTTTTTTTTTTATCAAGTAAAATTTCTATAACTCTATGTTTAACACACAAAAGAGTGATTATAAGTTCAACACACAATCTACTTAATACAGACAACTTCATTTTAAAGAAAAACAACAAATCCAAAAAATATATGATCATAATCTGTGACAAAAATGCTATTATAAACTAGATTAGTGGATAATTCAGCAGTAAAATTTAGTCTAGAAAAATCACGAGTGCACAATAATTGTATAAAATCTGAACATTTAGGGGGGAAATATTAGGGGAACAAATAAGAGACAATAAGTGTAACACTAAATCTGGTCAAACGTTACAAATTGCTCTTTGTATTGTTGTAAAATACATTCATGAAAAACAAGATAACAAAAATCAAAAAGATAAATTATTATATATAGCCTATATAGGCTACTATAAAATTGAGACATGTTTTAAATGTATAGCACAGCTGTTTAATGAGGCAGCAACATATGATAGATAGGACAGAACAAGAAAGGCTATTAATAATCTTTCATTGCGCAAAAGTAGTATGATATGATTATGAAAGACTCCAATACAGTGCGGCACACAGCGCTTATGCGCATCTCGAGCGCAGAATGATGTGCTTGAAGCCACACGGAGTCACAGCGCGTCGAGTCCGCATTGAAAAGTTCAAAGCACAAAGGAAAGACATATCGATGCGTAGTGTATTATACACATTATCTCTCTATGCAATCGTTTATTGAGCCTTTTCTTTTAATAGTTTTACATTTCAGTTACTGTGCGCGTGAAGAACTATATAGTGCTCTGACTCTACTCTAGTGTTGCGATCTAACAGACACCCGGTAGAAAGTAACATGATTTAGTTACAGCAATAAAGTCCTGCAATATAAAGTTGTTTTATGCGAAACCATAGAGCTTTATCTACAGATCAAGTATAATAATAGTAGCATTGAATCATCTTGGAGAGTTTCATCGTGTTGACTCTTGTACCCGAACGCGACGCGCTGTTTGATGCTGAATGGAGAATGACTGACAGCCGCAGCGGAGGGAAAAAGTTTACGTGATCTTGAATTTAATGACTTTAAATATTAATTTATATCTCACATTATACTATATAATGGCTTCAGAACACTTAGAAGATAGTGCACGAAAACTTTATGGTGCTTTATAATGTTTTTGTGCCTTTTGTGGGGCTTAACAATAACACAGAATAATATGCACAATATCGGATTTGGATCGGCCTCGTCTGACCGATACCCGATCCGGCGAAAATGGCAGTATCGGAGCCGATACCGATACTGAGTATCGGATCGATGCATCTCTAGATGAAACCAGCCTGGTGGTCAGCTAAAACCAGTAAACCATCTTACGCTTAAAGGTGGCTTAAAATCCCTACTGATAAAACCTTAAGATGATTTTATTAGTAGGGTTTTTTGTTTGTTTTTGCATTACCATTCTTCTTATCTTTCCACATTGATTTGCAAAGCTGACTGCATTGATTTTCCATTTGTTATTGCAGGACGTTAGAGGCATTCTGGTTGGGATGTCCATCCTCCATAATCTCCTCCACCCAGCGCAGCAGTGGACCTGCTAAACACACCAGTATAGCCTTCTTGAAGACTCATAAAACCGCCAGCTCCACTGTGCAGAACATCCTCTTTCGCTTTGCAGAACGCAACAACCTCACTGTGGCGCTGCCCATCACCACCTGTGACCACCAGTTCTGCTACCCTCGGCCGTTCAGCTCCCACTTTGTTCACCCGCACACCACGCCACCTGACATAATTACCAACCACTTACGGTTCAGCCGGGCTGAGCTACGACGCCTCATGCCCAACAACACTATGTACATCACTATATTGCGGGAACCGGGAGCGATGTTTGAGTCTCTTTTTACCTACTTCAATCAGTACTGTCTTAGCTTTAAACGTGTCCCAAATGGCTCTTTAGGGACTTTTCTGGAGCACCCTTGGAGATACTATCGTCCAGAAGAGAAGGATTCGATGTATGCGAGAAATACACTGACTTTTGACCTAGGTGGTGATAAGGACCGGCCATATTCGGAAGCGGTGGGGTATGCAAAACGATTCGCTGCGGAGTTGGAGCGGGTGTTCTCGTTGGTTATGATCGCGGAATACTTTGACGAATCATTGGTGCTGCTACGCCGCTTGTTGTCTTGGGATCTCGATGATGTTTTGTATGTCAGTCTCAACATGCGCACACCTGACTCCAAGAGCAGCCTTTCCAGCGAAAATAGGGCCAAAATCAGAGCCTGGAACACAATAGATTCTGTACTGTACGATTACTTCAACGCTTCGCTGTGGCGGCAGCTGAGAGCATTGGGACTCGCATGTGTCGAGCGAGAAGTCCTGCTGTTGCGACAGTCTCGTGACCGACTTGTCCGTAGCTGCTTCGGGGGAAATTTGCCGCCCCTTCGCTCTGCTGCACAGATCACGAATAAGGAATTACGGCCTTGGCAGCCAAGTGGCAAAGTGGCAATCGTTGGGTATGATTTACCAGTTAACGTAACACAAAAAGGCCCCATCCCTCCGCAAGACAAGTGTCTAAAGATGATAATGCCAGAAGTGCAGTACACACGGCTGTTGCTACGCTCAGAGTCTCTACAATACCGGAAGCGGTTTCCGTTACGGAGCTCCCAGCAGACTTCACGATCTGTGGGACAAGTTCGGGCACACAGAGAGTCCCCAGCTCCGAGTTTGATCCCACGACCATCAGATACGATGACTCGGAGCACCAAAGAAGCGCTACGGCTTTCCCAATGACCAGTGTGAAAGGACAGTCAAACTTCTCTCCTTTTATTCCCCACTCCTTGTTCTGGACTGCAGCTAAATATCCATGAGTTGTTGGAATTACTTGAAAGCTTGAGGTCATACCTCATTTTTATTAGATGTGAGCACAACCAAACGTACGCTCACAACTCTTGTTCTATAAGTTCGAAACACCATTGTGTTGTAAAAATATGATTTAATTGTAAAAAGGTGAAGGAAAATATATATTGAAGTCTAAAAGCCTGACATCTGGAATGTCTCAATCTCTCAAGGACTATCTCTCCATATATACCCTCATCACTCACTGTTTGTAAATAAGCAATCAGCTTCAGATGGTACATGGTTTCATATGGTTTTTTAGCTAGTTAAAGCTTATCTTTTATGGTCATAGCTGGTCTAGATGGTTGATCAGTTACTGTTTTTGGGTTAACCTGGTAGATCATCTTGGTCAAAGTTGGTTAGACCACCTTGATAGACTCCCAGCAACAAACCTGCAACCAGCAACAAACCAGCTTGGCATGACCTTGAATACACGACAGGGTTTCAGAAGATATCTTTGCTGTATTGGAGTTAAGACATTTGAGTTGAGTATTGTTAGGCTTCCTTTTAGCAACAGCGCTCTGTTAAGTGTGAACATTCACACACTCATCAGCATAATGACTGCTGCACCTGAGCCACAAATTGCCATAAGCTACTCTTCAGTTATGGTCAAAAAACCTCGCATCATGTGTCGATGATGATGCAACCATCTTATAGGATATTCTGTTTTACTCTACTCTTTTTGAGCAGTGCTTGGGTTACACAGCTCATTTTTTGTATGAGGCCACTACTGAACAAGCCAGAGAGCTTCAGCCTTGACTAAAAGCTGGGAATGGCGACAAGACAATTCGTCTACATGGACAGTGACCGAAAAATCGCTATATGTTCTCAGCCAGAGTGAGCATTGTTAGTTCGATCCTTGTGTGTTTTTCGGGATAATCTTTATACTGCAGTGCACTTGCAAATGCGTAACTTGTATGTGATCAAATTAGAGTAGGAAATAGAGCTCCAAATTGTCAGTTTAAGACAAGTAAACTCGAATTTAACAGATTGCCTGTGTTCACATACTTGCGTAGAGTATGTTTCTGGCCTAACTTTTCCTTTTTGGATCTTCGCTTAAAGGCACTGTGATGTAAAGGTACTCGGTGGTGACCGACTGAATGGTGGCCACCTTCATAAAGAGTCGTGCCAGTGGAATGTAAAAACAGTCCTTCGACTGTCTTTGTACTTAAGACAACACTGCATCACTTTCATTTAGGCCAGTGTTTCTCAACTGGTTTGCTTTTGCAGCATAGGAGTGACTTTGAAATAAATTTGCTCCAAGTTACCATAGAGTCTGACTGGATGCATTAAATCAGACCTGGGACCAAACAGTTGGGAACCACTGGTTTAGGACAGTGTTTCCCAATCCTGTACCTATAGGCACCCCAACACTACACGTTTTTGAACTCTTCCTTATCAAGCACACCTAAATCAACTCGTCAACTAATTAGTAGAGACTCCTTAGACCTGAAATGGATGGGTCGGGTAAGGGAGACATTCAAAATGTTGGGGCGCCTCCAGGAACAGGGGTGGGAAATATTGGTTTAGGCAACCAAATAGAAACTGAATACCTCTGAAAGAACAGCCTCTTACAGAAGGTTGTTTCTAATATTGGTTTATTTACCATTCAAAGCCTTTGCTGCAAGGTTTGTTCGGTAGAAATATGTTTTTGATTAAGCTAAATTTCATTGTGGGTTAAGTCATAATTTTCATCTTTCATTTGGTAAAATCTCACCATCTTATTTTACGTACTGTACTTTTTAGAAAATAGTATTTGGAGCAATATAGCAATGGCGTGTATGCCATAACGTTAATAAGTATACTAGTCAAATGGAGGTATAAAGATCAAAACATAACAAGTCTTGAAACAATCGTCCACCTGTAAACCAGCTTCTGTTTTTAGGAGTCCCGGTTGATATTTGAAGAAATACTGTTGGTGTCTCTTACATAAAGTCTGGATCTACGAATCCCAAAAGCCAACATTCTCATTTCTTCATGTTTCAAAATTAGAAAATACGTCAGATGATAAATTAATACTGCTGTTAGAGGAAATGTCTCAGTCCTTAAAGACGGTCAAGACATTTGAGATGTAGAAAGTGCTCTTTGTATATGATGTACTTTCTGTTGTACATGAACAATTGTGAGTTAAAATTTAAACTCAAAACACGTTCATCATTCTTGTTTGGGTTAGAAAACCTCTCGGTAGATGACACTGGAGACAATTCAATGGACTTTTGTCATCTCTGACGTATTTTAAGAGAAATTAGAAGTAAAGCATTTACTGTACCAGAATTTCCTGTATACAAAGAAACTGCTGTGCAATTGCAACCGGAAGACCTTTTCATGAAGACAATATGAGAGATTTTCATGCTTTTTTGTGCTGGTTGGTGAGATGACAATAGATGCTAATCTGTCAAAATCATTCTTTCATACTTTATTTATTTAACTGCTACATTTTCCGTGACTTTTTAGGGGCTTTAAATAAGATGACAATCAGAGGTTTGCTTCTAAAGCTGTGTGATGAAAGATGTGAAAACATTGACTATTAAAACTGGAAAAACAACATCCTTCAGGCTTGTGTGCTTCATTCCAATCATCTAGATTTCTATATTTCTGTTTGTTAATATTCAAAATGTTGACTAACAAAGGACCAACCATTGAGTAGGAAGGGAAAGGGCTGTGAAATATCAGCTGGCTAACACAAATACATTTTCCAATTCATCAAGTGGAACAAGTCTAAAATACCATGTTTTTGTGCTATTTTGAGTAATGATTGATTACATTTTCATAAATGAGCATCCTAAACGAACGTCAACTTGCCCTTCGGTCATTTTTGACCATATATTTTTACGAAACATGGTAAAGGTTTTGGCACTTTGCTATGAGAACACACATAAAAATCATGAACATGATTCGGAAAAAAAACACAATGGAAACAAAATTAACGCAAATGGGAAACGCATTTCATCTAGTGGACACGTTTGGTACTGCGTCCAAACAAAATCTTACTGAAAGCTCATTTTTTGAGATATCAAGCTCAAATTTGGAACGCAACTTGTTTAGATTTATGGCTTTGATTTTTCTTGCAGTTTTAGAGTAAACTGTGTTTTGGAAAATATATATTTCATATAAAAATTGAAAATAGTATTTTTGTGCATTTTTTTTTATAACAATAAACGTAAATAGTTCTATACGTCATTTTTTTTTTTTTTTTTTTACTTGTCTTGAAAAAGAGACCAAACTTCAGTCTGTGCTCCAAACCATTCACGAGTTATGACAGTTTTAGTTGGACATTTCATTTACAGGTCTATGCTCAAAAAGTGTATAAATGGATTATAACTACTGCTTAAATATAATTTAGTAGCATAAAATCCCCTAAAAATACAAAATATGAAATAAAAGACATTGTCAAACTAAAATATAGTCATTCATTTAATTGAAATAAAAATTTCCAGTTATTTTTGACCGCCATGCAAGCAACACCAGAGGGTTAGGTTAATAGCCTGATTCATTATTTATTCTTATTTTTATATATGTGGCCCTGGACCACAAAACCAGTCACATGGGTCAATTTTACATTGAGATTTATACATGAATAGCTGAATAAATAAGCTTTTTATTGATGTATGGTTTGTTAGGATAGGACACCTGTGCAAAAAAATCAAAACATTGAGAAAATCGCCTTAAAAGTTGTCCATTATGTTCGTGATTGTGCAGCATTCACTCACACAACTAAATGTTTTATATTTACGGTATAAAATTGACAAAATATCTTCATGGAACAAGATCTTTACTTAATATCCTAATGATTTGTGGCATAAAATAAAAATCGATAATTTTGACCCATACAATGTATTGTTGGCTATTGCCACAAATATACCGTGCGACATGTGACTGGTTTTGTGATCCAGGGTCACATATGTGGTGTTCTGTGTATTTTTTTTGTTTTGTTTTTTTACATTTTATGCGTTTTCAAAATGCTGCAGTAACTCCATGATGTCCCTTTGCAGTGTTTTAAAAAACCTCTGATTAGACATGAATCTAAAGCTGAAGAATAAAAGGGAATTGATGCTGCAAAATTGGGAAGCGCATAGAAGGAGTGTGTTGTTAAAGGGGTCATATAATGCCATTTTTGTACAAGCTAATATGATTCTTTAGGGTCTAAATTAAAAGTTTGTAATATACTTTAATTAAAAATTCTCATTAGTATTGTAAGAAAACACTTATTTTACCTGGTCAAAAACAGCTCTGTTTTCAGCACGCCGTTTCAGTGTATATGACTTTAAATGATCATGAGCTTTGCTGACTCCGCCCCTCTGTTCTATGCGTACACCAGAGCTCTGGCGTATAGCATTTGTAACTCAATAACCATAACGCGTTGTTTAGTATAAACGTGGGATTATGAATTATATTGAGAACGTCATACATAGAAAACATGCCGTAATGTACCCTGAGTGTAAACCTTAGACGCATTCATTGTGAAGCGTGCAGCTAGCGATTTGCAAAGATTAATATATTAATATAAAGTTTAATAAAACGTTACACTCACTTCCGTTCTTCTGGAGATTCAGCAGGAACACGAATATCTGGTAGCAGCTACCGATCCATTTTTCATGAGCAGCAGCTTAGCAAATCCAGCTTTATACTGATCCTCGTCTATAAAGCAGTCTGGTGAGAAATGATTCGCGCAAACATGAAAGCATTGACGTTGCTCGTGGGGAATATTCCCTTCGAAAACAAACTCAGCCACTGCGTCTTCAGCGGTTCGGATTTAGGAACATTAAAATGACTGCTGTGTTCGTTATTACACACAAGAACAGAACACCACAATCGCTTAGACGCCATTCTGCTCATAGACAGTGCTCCAGCATATCAACAATGACCGCGCAGACTATGATTGACAGCTCTCTCATGGAGCTGATCTCACCCGCGAGGGCGGGTCTGTGTTGAGACGCTCCTGTCAATCAACAATCGTGGGAGGGGCTTCCGAGCGTGTGACGTCACACGGTCGAACGGCTCGATTTGAGGCAGGGGAAAACATATAAGGAGATTAAAACAAAACCACTGGATGGATTTTAATCATTATATGATGGTTGTGTACAGACACTGCCAACACACATTTCAGTACAATCAACTTGTAAAAGTGCATGCACCATTATATGACCCCTTTAATGCAGCCGGATGGATCGGAGCAGTGGCGTAACTATCGGTAAGCAGGGTACGCGGTTGCTTACGGGCCCGAACCAATCAGGGGCCCGCTTGACTGGAAGATATTGATTGACAGCCGGGGCCCCCTATCGCATATTAGGCTACTACTTTTAGTTTGATCACATTTTACTTTATCACGATTTTGTTTTAAATAAATAATGACGACAACATATTTTACAGATCATTAAATACATGTGTGAAACGAACAATCATGGATTTCGGTGTAATTTGTTTTGAGCTGGGACTGGGGAATCCCCGGGTCGGCTGTTTACACGCCCGCGCCACTTCATGCGTTTTCTCAGATCGGATAGCTACTGATTTATCAAAACGATTCCATTTTCAGCTGGTCACATAAATGTGTTTTTGCAAAACAGATATAAATCCGATCTTCAATTTCCGCGCTATATGCAGATTTAATACAGTTCAGTCAGTTCACATCACCGAAAGCAACAGATAAGCTGCATTTTATTGATCATCAGCTAAAATTTCTAAATCGAAGACCGCAATTAGAGAGAGCGGCAACAGTACTGGTAAGATCATTTCGTTTCTTTACTTTTAATGAAGATGATTGTGTGTTAAGCGAGCGTCTGCGACTTACTTTCACTTTGATTTGCGATAGTTTGTGCGTTGGCTTGATGAATAGATGCTCATCTGCGGTGATGCGTGTTGTTGCAGAAGCGTCGTCATATCTGACTATGACACGCTCTCACACGTTTATTTTTTTTTAGCATTTTTAGAGGAGTAAAATTGACATATGTGGTTTCAACAACCAGATGTATTTACACTTGTCCAGTGTCGTCTGGAATGCGGCCCAGACCACCTCCTGAAGTGGTTTGAGCGACCGGATTCAAATCCGTCTCGAATGCGTTTCGAAGGGAATTTACACCTGGTCTTTTCACGATCGGATAGCTATACGATCACAGAAAAAGCATGAAGTGGCCAGGTGGACATTGCGTCATCACGTGTTGTAGTAGGGGGCCCGCCTTGATAATCCTGCATAAGGGCCCGGTGTTGGCTCGTTACGCCACTGGATCGGAGAAACAACTGGAATATGAAATGCAAATATGTGCGGAGTTCATTCTTCAGCTGTTTATGAAAGTGACATATGACTGTTAAATAATGTCAAATTTGGGCTGTACCGAATAGCACACATACATTTTTCCAAAATGTTCGCTGCACAACAAAGCAGACTGCATGTATCCCACAATGCAATGTAGTCGACTTGACCTTTCATCCGATTTGATTTTTACACTTGACTAAATAAGTTTAATTATTAAAAAATAAATCCAATTCTTATTTTAATCATCTTGCAGATTTTAGGGGGTATTTAAAATGTATTCATTTATGTGTGCATGATATATAAACGTATACAAAAGTTGATAAAGGCTTATATTTAGAATAGGAAATACTTCAAACAGAATAACACAGATTGAAGGTTGACTTGGTGCAGTAAGAAACCTTTCAGAACATATTAGGAACCGAATAGCAACACAGTAATCAACATACACTCTCAAAATGGGGGTTTTGAAGTGATGCAAAGAACCTCTTAAAAATAACCTTTTTTCTTATATGACAAATGACACACAAAAAAAATTGCGCAATGGACAAATTCCATGGGAGTTAAAGGAACCATCAATGCCAATAAAGAACTTTTATCTTTCCGATCTTCATCCTTTAGCTTCTAGTCTCATGGTAACATGTTCTCTGTGAATGCGAGTAACTTGAAGCAAAATGAAGCAGAATCATGGGCGAATCAAAAGTGCACAGGCAGATACACACAGACTGTGTGTGTGTGTGTGTGTGCTTTCTCTAACCAAACAGATCACTACATACAGGAGTGAAAAAACATGGATGACGACAACGGGGTCTTTCTGCAGAACAGGGGCCATACATACAGCATATGTATGAAAAAAGTCAATTTCAGCTTTTACCATGTTAATATTAGCGTGGGCTGTAGATTAAAATATTTCAGTTGATTGGATTACATTAAATTATTGATGACAAAAAATCGGATGGATGGATGGATAGATGGATAGGTGATGGATAGATAGATGGATGGATGGATGGATGGATGGATAGATGGATAGATGATGGATGGATAGATGGATGGATGGATAGATGGATGGATGGATAGACGGATAGATGATGGATGGATGGATAGATGGATAGATGATGGATGGATGGATAGATGGATAGATGATGGATAGATGGATAGATGATGGATAGATGGATGGATGGATGGATGGATGGATGGATGGATGGATGGATGGATGGATGGATAGATGGATAGATGGATAGATGATGGATAGATGGATAGATGGATAGATGGATGAATGGATGGATGGATGGATGGATGGATGGATGGATAGATGATGGATAGATGGATAGATGGATGGATGGATGAATGGAGGGATGATGGATAGATGGTAGATAGAAGGAATGGATGGATGGTAGATAGATGGATGGATGGATAGATGATGGATAGATGGATGGATGGATAGATAGATGGATGGATGGATAGATGATGGATAGATGGATGGATTGATAGATAGATGGATGGATGGTAGATAGAAGGAATGGATGGATAGATAGATAGATAGATGGATGGATAAATAGATGGATAGATGGATGGATGGATGGATGGATGGATAGATGGATAGATGGATGGATGGATGGATAGATGGATAGATGATGGATAGATGGATAGATGATGGATGGATGGATGGATGGATGAATGAATGGATGGATGGATGGATGGATAGATGGATAGATGGATAGATGGATAGATGGTAGATAGAAGGAATGGATGGATGGATGGATGGATGGATGATGGATAGATGGATGGATGGATAGATAGATGGATGGATGGTAGATAGAAGGAATGGATGGATGGATAGATAGATGGATGGATAAATAGATGGATAGATGGATGGATGGGTGGATGAATGAATGAATGAATGAATAGATGGATAGATGATGGATGGATGGATGGATGGATGGATGATTGGATGGATACATGGATAGATGGTAGATAGAAGGAATGGATGGATGGATGGATGATGGATAGATGGA